>CM035419.1:124216505-124281505 GCA_020310875.1 Ceratopteris richardii
ACAGTAGATCGCTTGGAAAGCAATGATTTTGTAAATAAATCAAATTTCTGTAAATGCACCCTTTTTGAAGCGCCATGCTCATGTATGTTCTATTCAGAATGTAATGAGAAATACCTATAAATACACATGCTTTGATAGACTCGTCCATCAAAGTATGTGGGGGGAGATTATAGCCAATCTTGTGTTCAGTCTCTTATCTCTCTCTATTTTGTGAGTACTTTTGTGAGATTTTGTTTTTGTACTATCTCTATGTATGTGTGTCTGTAAGATCTAGTCAATAAAGCCTGTATGCGTCTATGGAGGTGTACTTCTCAACATCCGATCGTGATTCGTGATGTCCGTTCACGATTCTGAATCTATTCTGGCCCGTTATTTTTTGTCTGGTCCATGTTTGTGTTTGTCAATTTACGTTTATTTTGGTTTGCTGGTGTCTTTTTTGAATTTTTCTAAATCTGTTACTATGCTTACTGTGCTCACTGTGACATTGTGACACTATGCCCATTGTGCTCAGTGTACTCACTGTGCTGACTGTCCCACTATTCATTGTGCTCACTATGCATTGTGTATTGTTCCTGTTCGGTTATCAAATTTGATTATCAAGTTCATTTATCAAGTTTGTTTATCAATTTCATTATCAATTCAGTTATCCATGGTTCTCAAGTTTGTCATCAATTCAGTTATCCATGTAGTTACTCCTATGCCTTACTCCAAGGTGTCGACTAAGTCATAGAACTATGGCATAGTTTTGGCATCTTTGGCTTCTATGGCACTCATGGTTCTCTTGGTTTCACTTTGGTTCCTTTTGGTTCCGTTGGTAGTCGTTGACTATGCATGAACCTTCTCTAGCTAATGAGTGGCAATAAAAGCCTCCTTATTTCCCTAGTTAGCTTACTTATTTCTCTAGTTAGCTTACATATTTCCTTGGTTAGCATGTACGGGATTTGAACCCACCACCTCTCAGTTACAAGAGATTTGTTTTATCCACTAGCCTATTTTCACTTATTGATACCCCATTCCTTTTTACTAATATTTAACATAACTTCTAACACTCTCTTCCCCTTATTTATTTATCTAACATTCTAATTTATTAATTAATTTATTTATTTTTATATATTTTCAAACCAAATTTTTCCTTTTCTATTTTTATTCAAATATTCTATAGTCTCCACTCCCAATGATTCCCTTCACTATTGATGGTATATCTGCACACAGATCGAGGTTGATAGAAGATGAAGACCGGTGATTAAAGTGAAATGCACACGAAGAATAGAATCCTTTTTTGCCTAGCCACATACTACCTATTAGTTCCCTCTTCCCTCATAAGGATTACCGCAAATGGCTACACACATGGGTTCCACATGGCACTCATGTGTGAGCCCATCTATAATAAGCTAAGAGGTAGTTCATACCTCTCACTTAGGGGCTCTCCACATAACATTTCCTTCCCCTTAGTTCCATTTTTGTCCTCAAAAATGGTATTGGAAGGTCTAATAGAAGGGGAGAAATAATAGAAATAGTACTCCCACTATATCCCCATGCACCTCATGTACATGGTCATACCTCTGTGTTGTTTCCCCATATCCTTCCCCTTACTTGATACTACCTATTCTTGCATTTGATCCTCTTTCACCACATTCGTGTCTTGATTGGTTGGTTCACTATATTTAGGTTCGGCATCTTTTATAGACTTTTCTTTCTCTTTAGCCATCTTCTTAATCCACAGGAAATGCTCTTGAATGAATGACTCTCCTCCCAACCATATGCCTCTATATATAGCTCTCTCCAAGGGACTACCTGCATGGGCAGGTGGATACTAACCATCCAAGTGTCATCCATGTAACTAGATGTGCACCAAGTGTCCCAGTTAACTAGAGTTAACTCAAGTGGATGCTTCTAGAAGGAGTTCTTTGGGTAAAACACTCTCCCCATGTACCCATGGGGGTTGAACCCAAGACCTCCTCCTTCACACCCTTGAGTCCTAATCACTAGGCTAAGTGGATTACTTAGTTACAAGAGTAAATGACCTACTAGTAAGTCTAGACTCCAAATCTTCGGCCACACATACGGATGACCAAATGGAGTCTGATTTTAGATCTGTCTGAACCAATCGAATCCTTAGATCACAGACTTACTTTATTACATTCTTCCCCCCTTGGAAAATATTTTTGTCCTCGAGCTATAAATACTATAGGCAACCCCCGAGCCTCATGTTCTAAAACTTGAAGAACATGCATTCATTCAATTAGGTTATTTACTTATAACTTGAAACTAAAAAACCTTATCGTATTCTAGATCTTGAAGAACATGATCGGTTTATCCACTTAAAACTTGAAAGTATAAAACCTTCTTTATTTGGGACCAACTTATAACTTGAAAGTTGGAAAACATAGTTGGATTGTGGAAACTTTTTCCCATGTTGAGTTTTCTTCAGTTCCATCCTTCCATTTTACTAAGCACTCTTCGTACAGACTTCTTGTACATTTATCTCGAGTGTGAAATAGCCTTTCAGGTTCATGAGGAATTGTTTCACTTACTAGAATAGGAAGTATAACTTGTTGTCCAACTAGATTATTTGAATCTGTTAGACTCGTCCTAAGACAACTAACATGGAACACTGGATGAATCCAACTATCATTTGGAAGTTGTAATTCATAAGCCCACAAACCAACTTTCTTGGTGATTGGAAAAGGACCGCAATATCTAGGCAACAACTTGGCACATTGATCAGTCTTGAACCTTTCCGAACTTTAAGGAATATGAAGATAAACTTGATCACCTACCTAAAAAGTAACATCTCTTCGCTTCGGATCGGCATATGCCTTTGCACAATCTTGAGCTTTCTTTAAGTTTTCTTTTGCTAACTTGTTTTTAAAGCACATGTCTTGAAGGAATTCTTGAGCTGCTTGAACTCGTTCATTTTGAAGTCCTACTGCATACGGAGACCTAGGTTGGAACCCATACATTAACATGAATGGACTAAATTCAGTTGATGAATTATTGGCACTGTTATAGGCAATTTCAGCTAAAGGAAGATAGTCTTCCCAATCAGTGTGTTTGGAAGTTACATAAGCTCTGAGTATGTCTTCCAAGATTTGATTGACTTTCTCTGTCTGTCCATCCATCTGTGGATGTTCAACTGTACTTAAGCTTAGTTTAGTTTCAAGTCTACTAAAGACTGCTTGCCAAAAATGACTTATAAATCGTGCATCTGTATCAGAAACTATGTCTACTGGAAGACCATAGAGTGTATAAAGTTGATTTACAAATATTTTTTCAAGTTTTGGAGTCTTATAAGTAGTCTTGACTATAATAAACTGAGCAAGTTTAGTCAATAGATCAACTACAACCTAGACTGAATCAAAGCCTTTCTGAGTGTTGTGTAATCCAGAAATGAAATCCATGGAAATACTTTCCCATTTTCCTTCGGTAATTTCCAAAGGATGTAGCAATCCTCCAACTTTAAGTCGTTCAAATTTATTGAATTGACATTTATGGCACTTGGATACATAGTTTTGCACATCTCGATGTAAACTAGGCCAGTAAAAATGTTGTTTCACTAATTCATAGGTTCGGTTAATACCAGGATGTCCTGCACTTGGAGCATCATGGCATTCGAAAAGTACTTGATTTTGTATGTCTGACACACTTGGGACACAAACCTTACCTTTATAAAGCAAATATTCATCTTGGAGAGAATACTGTTTAAACTTTTTCTCAGAAGTACTTGCTTCATTCTGATGAACTTGTTCAACTGTTTTCCATGCTTGACTCTAGCTTGGATCTTCTTTGCAGCTTCCTTTCAAAGTTGAAATAAATTCACTTTGAATTTGTACAAAACTTAGGTTGTTCAACATAGACATCCGACTTAAGGTGTCCGCCACTGCATTGAACTTTCCTTTTCTGTACCTTAGTTCATTATCGAACTCTTGCAACTGTTCGGCCCATCCTGCTTTTCTACCTCTCAGATCTGGTTGGTTTGCAAACCACTTGATGCTCTCTTGATCAAAGACTATGGTTAACTTTGATCCATACAGGTCATGGCGCCATTTCTTCAGAGCATTTATAATAGCAAACATCTCTAGCTCATAGGTAGAGTAGTTTTGCTAAGCAGGACTTAGCTTTCTACTCTCGAAAGCTATTGGTCGATCATCTTGGCTTAGTACTGCTCCTACTGCAGATGAACTTGCATCTGTTTCTAATTGGAAAGGCTTGTTCGGATCTATGATTTGTAGAACCGGGGCCGAAGCTAAAGCAAGTTCAAGTTCTTGAAAACTCTTTGCTTGATCCTCTTTCCAATTTATCTTTTGATGCTTCCCTTTGCGTTGATCCGTCAAAGGTACTACAATCTTGGCATATCCAACCACAAACTTCTGATAATATCCTGCCAACCCGAGAAAACTTTGTAATTCTTGAATTGTCTTGGGCTCAGGCCATTCAAGAATCGCTTGGACCTTTTCAGGGTTAGCTTTGATTCCTTCCGCGGAAATAATATGGCCTAAATACTTTACTTCTGGGGTAAAGAATTCACATTTTGACTCTTTACCGTAAAGTTTATTATCGCGAAGAAGTTGAAAAACTTTTTTCAAGTGCTCTAAGTGATTTTCATTATCTTTACTGTAGATCAAAATATCATCAAGAAAATCTACAACAAATTTTCCCAAGTACGGCTTAAGCACTTGATTCATTAAAGTCATAAATGTTGTGGGTGCGTTTGTCAACCCGAATGGCATCACTACAAACTCATAGTGACCATACTTTGTTCGAAAGGTTGTCTTCTGATCTGATGGAAACCTTGGCATAAATAAATCTTAGAAAAGACTTTAGCCCCCTTTAAGCTATCGAAAAGATCTTCGACTAGCGGCATGGGATACTTGTTCTTTATTGTAAGATTATTTAATGCCCTATAATCTACGCACAGCCTCATAGTTCCATCTTTCTTTTTTACTAGAAGGATGGGTGCTGCCCAAGGAGACTGGCTTGGGCAGATAAATCCTTTATCCAAATAGTCTTGAATGCGATTCTCAACTTCCTGATTCTGAACATAGGGGAGGCGGTATGGGTTTTGAGATTTTGGCTTGGTTCCCAAAAACAGATCTATACTGTGATCAATGTTTCCACGAGAGGGTGGCAAGACCTGGGGAAGTTCCTTAGGGAACACATCTTTAAATTCCTTTATTAATTCATTAAATTTAATATGCACTTCACGATACATCAGTGCTAAGGACCAAAAAAGCTTGGGTCCTAGCTTCATCGCTAAAAAGTTTCTTTACTTCACGATATGAAATCAAAGGGATACTTGGAACATCATGCTCATCCTTGATTTTATACACTACACCATCGCGTTGGAATTCCAAAGTGTTAGTAAAATAACACTTGGTCAATGAAGGTCCTATACTCCATAGACTCTCTCCCTAATATCAGATCTACCTGGTCCATGTTCATTATTTGGAAGTCCAAAGTGTCTTTAAATCCTTGGATTTCTAGTTCCAAATTAGATATCATTGTGTCCCAAACACGGGTGTCTTGACCATGCATCATGGAAACAATGTATTTATGAGGAGATGGTTTCTGAGGAAGAGCTAGTTTTTTCACCAATGCATAATTAATAAAATTATGCGTAGTAGAGTCATCCACCATTATCCGGATGGTGTGCTCTTTGACTAATCCATGCAGCTTGACCAAATCATGTGGACCAAACTCTTGAGGTTGCCACATGTTTTTGGAGATCTGGCATTTATGGGTACTATCGCACTGCATTATCTGAACCTTCTTTGCACTTGAATTTGTATCCAAGTCCAAAGTTTGAATCAGATGTATTTGTTGCTTACCCTTTCCCTTACTTTCTCTTCCAACTAGACATGCACGACTACGATGTCCTAGCTTGGGACACTTAAAGCACAAATTTTCTTATTGCACTTTAACATGATCTTCTGAAAAAAGTATGTTTCTAAAATACAAGGTTTTTTAGACACCCTTTCATTCGATCTAGCCCCGTTGCCCTTGAGCTTAATGTTATTCTTTTGGGAATAACTATTTTCTTGCGGGACATCCAGACATGAGTTATCCTCATAAATCTGGGCAACCTTAATCGCCTCTTCTAGGGATTTAGGTGCATGTCTTTTGACTTCATTTCGAATTCACTAATTAAGTCCTCTGACAAAACCGCGAAGACGATGAAAGTCATCTAAGTTTTTTAATTTCAGAATAACATCTCGGTATTCTGAAATATAAACTGATAACAGTCTACCTTTCTGTTGAATTTTATCCCACGCCTCCCAGTTGCATTCCTCCTCATTCTGGGGGAGGAACTCTTTCTTGAAGAGGCGAGAAAATTCAACCCAGATAGTAGGTTTCTTGTGAGTCTCAGAGAGACTCATCCACCAAGTATAAGCTTTGGGTCCTAGTGATAAACTTGCTTCTACTACTCTCACATGATCGAGGGTATGCTTGAGTTCGTGGACATCATTCCACTTATCCAAGAAGGTCAAAACCGCATCTTTAATCCTATCCTTATCCTCTCCAGAGAAGTAAGGAGGATGGATCTCATTTCCTAAGGAAAGATCCACTGGGCGGTTATGACTTCCTGACATCCCTATCGAAGTAGCAAACAAGGGAGTAGAGGATACTAAACTAAGATGGCTCATACTTCCCGTTAGGGGAAACATGTCTATATGGGAAGAGGATAATCCCTTATCCTTTTCCATCCTAACAGACATTGGTGAAGTTGCAATCATATCTATGTGACTACCCAAAGTAGCCTTATTGATATCCCTAGGTGTCTAAAGTAAGTTCAGAATAGCCTTAAGGTGATCTTGGATTCCATCGACAGATTGATGGAGTTCCGCAACCTCATGCGGAATATTGGCCAACCATCCAAATCTTTGCTCAACTAGCAACATCCTACCTTCCATATCTTTCCCCTCGTTTAAGGCAGTGTTTGTTTCCCCTTTCCTTGCAGAATCCTCAACGTCTAATGCTACAATTGTCGATTCTATTTTTGATGCATCAGACGCATGACTAGTATTTGAAACCATAGGTGCAGATGAATGCAATGCACGTGAAACTATTGGTGGTCTAGTCATGAATGAGGATGTTACTAACATAGGAATGGAAACATACATTGATGCACTAGTAGTACTTGTAAAGGAGACGTGGCTAGAAGTCCCCTCCATCGCACACAGAGTGTTATTAAACTTACTAACTTAGTATTCCTAACACAGGTGGTGCGTACAACAAAATCAAAAGAGCTATGCAAGAATATCACAAGAAATCGTCCCTGATGATTTGGTCCATCGAGAGGTTGACTTGATTATGGCTGAGAGTGTTAGAATACTGACAAAGTTAGGCCTCCGGATCTTCACTCCACAGCTCCTCTTCCTTTAAACTTTGCCTGAAACTTTAGCTTTCTTCGGCTTTGCTCACCAAGGATATGTAGTCTGGTTTGGTTGGGGTTATAGACAAGCTCAATAAGAAGCAACAATCCAAGTAAAATTGGCTCGGAATTAGTAGAGATTACACAGAACCAGAAGTAAAATAGCAGAGACTAGAGATCATCGAACGCTCCAGTGTAATGGATAAGACGTTCGCTTCGAACTTGTAGGGACTGGGTTTGATACCCGCATGCCCACAGCTTCTTCTTTTAATATATTTTTTTTTTTGCCTTTGATACTTCTGCATGATTAAATAGTCATTTGTAATGCTGGAAGAAGAAAGTCCGTCGTTGTGGTGTAAAACAGTCACGGGTGGGGGGATCGATTCCCTCTGTCTGAGATCACCTTTTGCTCTGTTGTTAGAAGTTATGGAATTCTACAACACAAAAAAGCTTTGAACTTTTCTCGAGGATCAAAGTCACGCAAAAACCGCATGGCTTCTTGGCTAGAAGAAAATCTTCCCTCCTGGAGGTCACCGGTACGAGACCCGTGCCTCAGAGCACTTCTTTGGCTCTACGCACTATCTTTTTTATGTTGTAATCGACTTCTTTTGCGCCAACTTTAGATCAAGACCTCTGCCTGCTGGGAACAGAACATGCAAATCGGTTGGCTTCGTGGATATAACAACACTCTCTACGGGCAGATGTCGGGTTCGAATCCCGTGCATGCTCACAGCAAAGGTGCTTAATCTTTTGCTAATCTCCTCTTTTGCCTGCCAAGATGACTTCGATTCGGGATGATGCTTCAAGACAGCAGCGAGCGAAAATTTAGTTGCCTTAAGAGAGCTATGCATGCCAAGGACTCACGAACAAGAAGACTTATGAGAGTTATCGAGAAGGCTCTGATACCAATGCAACAATGTAACCACAGGAAATGCTCTTGAATGAATGACTCTCCTCCCAACCATATGCCTCTATATATAGCTCTCTCCAAGGGACTGCCTGCATGGGCAGGTGGATACTAATCATCCAAGTGCCAGCCATGTAACTACGTGTGCACCAAATATCCCAGTTAGCCAGAGTTAACTCAAGTGGATGCTTCTAGAAGGTTCTAGAGTTCTTTGGGCAAAACACTCTCCCCATGTACTCCATGGGGGTTGAACCCAAGACCTCCTTGTCACTCTAACACAATGGCAAGTACCAATGTGAGGAGATACACCTCATAAATATCAATTCGCGGAGACATGAGAACCGGTATGAAGACCAAGAGCAAGTGAAGTACACAAGTGAGTGAGTGAAAGCATACGAACATGCACACACATACACACACACACATGCACAAGGGAAGAGCAAAGAGTGGAACAATGGAAGGACTTCAATTACAATAGAACTCTCTTAAAAAGTTGAAATCTACAACAAGCTAACCCCTCAAATGAGCTTCCCAGCCCTTTTTATAGTTTTTTGAGTGGTTTTGGCTCTGTCCAGACCTAGTGTCCAACCTAGTTAAAAATTAGGTTCCAAGGCTTATTTGGGGACTCAAACGGAATCTAAAAATTATGAAAATTGGTAGGATGATACTTCTAATACTCCTCAAGCTCAAGGACTCCTCTGCTTGAACAAAATGGAGTTGTAAAAATGGAAAGCGGTATTTACAATGGTTTTTAGTGACAAAAGTCACTATATTTATAGGGATTTCTTCTGAAAATTTGATATGTGCTTCTTGGAGCTCCCTACATGCTCTTTCTCCTTGTGTGTCCACTTCATTGATGCGCTTCACTACTTGTGTGTGACAGGTGTAGCTCAATGATGAGTAGCACCTCCTTTAAAGTCAATCCGGGAAGACGTGAGGATGGTATGAAGACCTCGAGCAAGTGGCGGCACAAGTGCGTGAGTGAGAAGCACACTAGCATGCACACACATACACACACACGCGCACGCACGGCAAGACAAAGAGTGAGAATCAATGGAGTTCTTCAATTACTCTTCAAAAAGCTCTTACAAGTTTGTTTCTATTACAATCCACCTCAAAAATGAGCTCTCTAGCTCTTTTTATAGTTTTTGACTAGGTTTTGGCCCTGTCCAGACCTAGTGTCCGGCCTAGTTAAAAATTAGGTTCCAGGGCCAATTTGAGGGCTTAAACGGAGTCTAAAAAATACGAAAATTGATATGTAGGTACTTCTAAGGCTCCTCAAGCTGAAGGACTCCTTAGCTTGCACAAAATGGAGCTACAAAAATATGAAATGGTATTTACAATGATTGTTAGTGATAAGAATCACTGTTAAAAGATGTTGATTTGGAAAAAAATTGAAGGGCCTATCTGCCAGATTTGCGTCGACTGCTTTGTCTACTTACTCCTTCACCTTTTTCTGACTCTCTCCGCTGGCTTCCTTGTCTAGTCGGTCCTTGGGTGCCCATACTGCTCTCAACACCCCCCCCTCTCTCGCGTCTGTCGTCCCTGACAGACCCTTG
Source organism: Ceratopteris richardii (assembly GCA_020310875.1). Classification (NCBI taxonomy): domain Eukaryota; kingdom Viridiplantae; phylum Streptophyta; class Polypodiopsida; order Polypodiales; family Pteridaceae; genus Ceratopteris; species Ceratopteris richardii. The sequence continues at coordinate 124,226,344 of CM035419.1, forward strand.
TTGCTGGGAGTGTTGGATGTAATATTCCACAACCTGAGTGGCAAGCTGATGTTCTTGTATGCGTAGTCCTCTGGCCAAATCTGTCATCATACGATCCCAATCGATTGGTCCTAGAATGTCCGGATGTGGCAGACGTAACTGATCTGCATGGATCGCTTGTTCTACTACGAATAGATGTAGCAAATGTGTGGGTCTGGGAATGAAAATTTCGGAATTGTATTCCCAGAATCCCGTAGAGAACATTTCCTCAAATGTCTGCTTGAAGCATGCGGGCAAGTACTTTATTCGTGCATGCCAAGCAAAGATGATAGCGACCGAGGGGGTTTGGCTCATGTCGTAGACTAAATCCTTGTTGCCTTGAGAGAATCCAGGGGTAGAGATGTATGGAGCTTGGACATTCCGAAAGGTTTTGAAGACAATGGTCATGAGCTCGAATATCTTCATACACATTTTCGCTGCTATGTCGGGTACATTATTTAGACGTGTAGACCAGTGCCGAATTGTTGATATCATGTAGGCTACGGTTGGGGTCCCTCGAGGTGGAGCAAAATATGGGTAGTTAACCCAAGCCGAGCACTCTTTATTGTTGCGTACCTTGATTGCAAATGCTTGCCAGGATCTGTGACGTACCACTGGACAATAGCATGGATTATACTTGATATATAGTGGCATGGTTGCCCAAGTACTCATCATCTCTGGGTAATCGGTGAGTAGACGTGCACGCCAATTAGGTTGGAAGATCGAGCCAGCACGTGCATCTGTCGGTAAATCCCCTATCTCAAATTGAGTGGCGAACATGGGCTCCTTCCCTGTGTGTCTTTTGACTTCTGCATTATAATCATGTAGTAAGACAAAATAAGGCATGTATTGCGATTCTGATGTTGTGATTAACCGTTGATGGGATAAATTTTGAAAGTAGGAAGACCGAAGGACAGTTTCTTCCAGATTTGTGAGAGATTGCATTTGCACGGCCACACGATCATCATGTGTCTTACCCACTTTCTCGACCCTTTTGACCCAATCTGGAACTTGAATTTCTAACGTGTCTTGTCCTTCTTCTGTAGTTCGACCACCAGGCGTCGGCATAGGCTCGTATGGCTCTTCATAGCTGTCATCAACGGGGATTTCCACTACTGTTTCAGGTTCTGGTTCTTCAATGGGCGAGGGTGGCCGTTCATATGGTAAGAGGCGTGCTTGGAGTTCTGCCACCTGTTTCCGGAGGGTCTCCATTTCTTCTGTAGAGTGTTGCAAGATTACCGGCTCCGGTTGAGCGGTGGGGACACTGGCTATCTGTTTCTTTAGATCTGCACATTCAGTCTCTAGTTTTTCATATGACTCCAAGAAATTTGCATGCTCCTCAAGTAAGATGCGAATGTCTTCTGATGGAACTGCTCTATATCTGGTAGGGCTAATGGTTGCTCCTACGGTTCCTTCCATAGCCGCTTCAAAGTTGTCTTGGTTTTGTTGTTGAAGTCGTTTGTTCTCTTCTAGTGCTGCGGCCATATGCTTCCTTAATAGCCCAATGTTGCGTCTGAGTGTAGCGTTAGAGATCATTTGCGCTTGAAGCACTGTTTCTAGTTCCTTGACTGCTTGGTCATCTACAGTTGATGTCTTTGATTCCAATTCGGAGTGAGCCTGTTGTAGTGTGGTATGCTCGGTTAGGAGCGTCTGGTAGTCAGCTTCAAGAGTGGTGACTCTAGCTTGGAGACGTTGAGATTCTGCCTGGAGGGTAGCAGTGCGTTCTTCCAATTGATGGTAGTCTTCTTGTAGCTGATGTGCACACTGAAGTAATGTGTTGAACGTGCTATTTACATTATGAGATGCAAGGGGAAAAGTTTGAAATGTAGGGGAGGTGGGATTGGGTAGGGGGGTAGTGAATGCTGTGTGTGCCAATGATGTGAGTGGTGAGGTGGGGGGCAAGGGAGGGGAAGATGGTGGAATCGTGGGGAGAGGTGCTGTGGTTGGTGAAATGTCCATTGGGTCAGACAAGGTGGTGTGTGCAGGGGCTACCATGTAGGTGGGTATGGTAGGTGAAGTGAGTGTGGTGTTCGTGTAAATTGATGTCGTTGCGAACATCGGAGAAATGTGCCTCGGAAACATTGGAGAGCGGGTGAACTGCTCCACAACGGACGGGTATTGGGGTGGCGCGGTCAGGTTGAAAGAGGTGTAGGGGCCAGATGGGAAGTGGGGGTCATGGAATGGAGGTACCCGTATTGGGGGATAGGTCGGGAAACACAGGGTGCCTTCTGTGGGTGCTGGGTTTCCAACTACACTTGGAATTATGGGATGGCCAGTCATGGGTTCAGAGGATAGACGGGACGAAGTGTACAAGGGATTGGTGACGAAGGAGAAGAGGGTGTCTTGTGAGGTGGGTTCTTGAAATGAGAATTATTTGAATGAGGATGGGTTATAAGTGAAGGTAGAGGTGATGACTGTCGTTTCTTCCAAGGTGGGAGGTGGTGGTGGGGGTGGAGAAGGTGGTGATGGAGGATGCTGGGGTGAGATGGGTGATGTCTGAACGAAGGTTTTGGCGGAGAGGTCAGTGGTGGTTGTGGGGGTGGCTGTGGTCTCAATGGGTACTTCTGGTTCTGTGACGGGTATCCTGATAGTCTTACCTGCTCGTGGTAACGTGTCCACTCTGCGTTTGTCATACCTTACGGACTGGCGGACTGCGGTGTGGACAGCCTCCGGAACTCCTAAAGAGTCTGACACTAATTTGAGGGTGTCAATGAAGTGTTGGTCCACCTCTTCATCTGATAGCATTTCTTGCATCAAAGCTTGACCTGATACCAGAGAGAGTTGATGCCTTTCTTGTACTGCTTTGATAGTGTCGTATAGCCTTCGTAGTTGAGCTGTATATGCTGGTGCACCTACAAGTTCTGGCACTTCTTGTTGCTCCTCTTGGTGCTCTTGATCATACTCCTCCTCATCATCCTCCTGTTCTTCATCTCCGTCATCCTCTGCATCCACTTCAACAGGTGTGACAGGTGCTTGGGAGGTTGTGGCCTGCGTTTGCACGTTTTCCGCTTGTTGTGCCTCTTCTGCCTCCAACTCTACATCTTGTAATAGTTGTTCGAAATCTTCATTAGTGAGCTCTTCCAAAGGTGCACCACTAGGAAATTCAAGATCGGTTGGAATGGGAGGGAATATCAAGGTGGAACCATCGGTGCTGCGTCTTGGAAGTCGGAGTGTGAATGGTCGGACTCTTCGGGGTGGAGGGGTGACGTCTGGTGTTAGGGTGGCTCCACGTGGTTGAGCACATGGGACTTGGACAGTGCCTCTCATCTTCTTAGAAGGGGGTCCAGTGGATGTTCTGCCTCTAAACTGCTCAACCCGATTCCACATTAGGGCCCGTTGGATCGGAATGTCATAAGCCAAACACCTATAAATGATTCTTGTCAGAGCACAGCAACCATATAAAACCTGTTTCCGCGGCCAGCGTTTGTGAGCTAGGTGTATCTGATCAATTATCCAGTGGGGTAGGTTGATGGTGAGGCTCTGTGTCTCTGCCAGATACAAGCTAAACCAAATCTTTTTGGGCGGCATGGTGAATCGATCTTGTGCCGGGAAAGCAAAGTGTTGCATGCACATGCGAAGGTGTATTGCAATATTAGGCGTCATGGATACCATGTCCTTGAGTTTGGTGAGACTTCGATTCTTCATGTAATCCGGTACTAGGGTTTCCTTTTCTGTAGGAATATGCATTCTGCGCATATCTAGAGCCTCTCTTACCAAATTGTTTGATAGCCTGAACCTCTTGAGCTCATTCCCCTTTGTCAGAGATGGAATCACAAATGAGCTTGCACCTTTTGGGTTCTGATTTGGAGTCAAGGTGTTGATGAGATAGTAGCATCGCATGAAGTCAGGTTTTGGGAGTCGGGCACTGAAATAGGCACTCAATCCTGCTTTTTCCCATATCGGACGTAGACCTTCGGCATTTTGTAATTTCTCAAATTCTCTTGTAAAGAAATGGTATCTGCCTTGCTTTCCATTGAAGTCCAACTCTGATTCCCATAGGTACGTTCCTTCACCCAAGGGTCCTGCCACCTCGGAAAACCAATGGGAAGTCTTTCCCACGGGCATGGTGTGGCCACGCGGGGGGTCCGCAATAGGTATGATTTTGACGGCCTGCAAATCTTCTGGTCTTTCAATTGTCTCAGGCAAAACGGGTAAACTGTCCAAGTCCACCACTTGCGGGCTTGTTTCTGTGTGAGAGCTAGTTCCTGCTGCCTCCGCCATGTTGAAAATGTCGAAGCTGATTCTGTGAGAATATATGAATAAACGTTAACATTGCAATGGACACAAAAATGACATGGTGTCCCTTGTTACAACATTAACTTAAAGTTCGGGAGTGGTTAGGGGTTAATAAGTGCTCGGTGCTGGTGTGTGTAGTTAGGAGTTAGGTAGACCTAAGAGCTAAGCGAAATGATGTGATGTGAGAGTGAAGCGGTTAGTAGGTGGTCATGGATTTACAATCGGGGTCCGGGGGTTTGTTACAAGTCTTGGGCTGCCAAATGCAGTGGATGGGTTTTGCTCGTGGTTCCGTAGAGATTCTCGAGAGCTTTATAGGTGTGTCAGCTTGAACATGAGGCCTTTTAGGTACCCATTTACAACTGATTCTGTTCGTGCTCATGTGCCTTGGTGTTGAAAATGAGTGGATGTAGGCTGTGCGAGTGAATGGATCATGCTGTGTAGGGTGTGTTCTTGGTGTAGCTATTTGAGCCCGCAAACAAACCTTAGGCACCCAAATTTTTCTTGATTGTGGGCTAGCCTTCATTGACTTTTTGGGCACCCAAATAAATTTCACGTTAGCAGAAGAATTTCCGAAAGACCTCTTATTAGTGACGTGTTGTTGGTTACTAATAAGAGGCTTTGCCCGTGCGGTTGGCGTGAGTGCAACCGGGTGTTCGCCTTTTCGCACCCACACTTGGTTCACTTGTTGAGACATTCTGCTGCGCAGGTTCTTTTGATTTCCGGCATAGGTAGTACTCTGCTTCTTCTGCCTTTGAGCCATCTTTGGTTGTTGCCTCCTTCTGACTTTTGGAAAAGAAGGGAGTTCCGTTGCCTCCCTGACTCCTTTTTTGTGCGTAGCATTCCTCTGCAACACATAGTTTTGGACAAGAACAGTATGGTCATCTTCATGTGTACTCCTGGAAGGACCAGGAGTCTGTGCCTTTCCTAGTTCTTTGAGTGCTCCATTATCCAACTCTACTGTAATTCGACTATGATTGACCCATACCTGAAGAAGTCCACTTCTTAGGTTCAAGTTGACTGCTTGGTCATAGATCCAGTCTTGACCCAAGACAAGGGGTTCCGTGAGGTCCTCATCTTGACACACTAGTACTTTAACTGTCATTGTCTCATCATGAATGTAGAGGGGAAGTTCCACCTCGCCCATGCAAGGGGTTTCCACTCCTCCCAATCCTATGAGGTATGCTTCCACAAGATTGACAGTTAACTATAACTCTTGACAGTAAGACAATTTAACCGCACTAGTGGCTGCACCTGAGTCAATCAAGGCTCTTACGGTCCTTGCACTCGTTCCTTGTCCTATATCTAGGGTTATGAAAGGACGTCGATCAATTATCCTATGCGAGCTTGTTCCTGCGACTTCACACATGGCCATAGGATATCCTTGATCTGCATAGTCATCTGTTCTAGTCTGATCTCGGCCTTGCCTTCGTAACTTCATCCTTCTGATGCGTTCTAAAGCTTCTGCTTGAGCTTCTTCTCGAATTCGCTTTTCTTCCTCTTTGCGTTTCTTAGCAGTGTTGAGTCGGCTGAGCATTTCCTCCGTGAGGGGTTCCTGATACAACTTGACTCTGCAACCGCTAATATAGTTTGGGAGAGCATCACCCTCTAACGTGGCTAGTTGTACCGCTCCGCTCGTGGAGATCCTATTGATGATCATAGGTCCGTAGCCTCTCTTTTCTAGCTTCCTTGCGTGTTGTTTCAGTGTATAGACTAAAACTAGATCTCCTGCTTTCAAACCCTTATCCTTCACGTGGGCATCAAAGTATGCCTTCTGTCTCTTCTTGGCTGCATATATTCCTGCAGCGGCTCTCAGTCTTGTTTCTCCTAATCGTTCAAGGTCAAGGATCCTAGAGGAGAGCTCATGACCTGTCCATTCGTGCTCTTGTGCTACTCTCAATGTAGGGATCAAGAAGTCCAAGGGTAACACAGCGTTTTGGCCGAATACCATCTGAAAGGGGGTGGCTTGGAGTACCGTTTTGTAGGCAACTCGGTATGCCCAAACAGCATGGTGTAGCTGTTTGTCCCAATCAGAGCGTTTAGTGTTCACTAATTTTGTCAGTACATTGCATAAGATCTTATTAGTGCTCTCAGCTTGTCCATTAGCTTGAGGGTGATAGGGGGCAGACTTCTTGTGTATTACCAGGAATTCTTGGAGTAGATTTTCAATCACTTCGTTCAAGAAATGAGTGCCTCTATCACTTACAAGCTCTATAGGTAGCCCATATCTCATGAATACACTCTCAAACAAGAATTTAGCAGTTGTTTGAGCATCGTTCTTTGTCGTAGCCCTTACCTCTACCCACTTAGTTAGATAATCTGTCGCAACAATGATGTATTCCGCATGAGAACCTTTAGCTGGGGGATTAATAGGACCTACGAAGTCTATTCCCCACTTAGAAAATGCACGTCCACCCATCATAGGTTTCAGTGGCATCTCATCTTTGCGTATAGGATACTGAGTCCTCTGACAGACATCACACCGTTTCACATAGGTATGTGCATCCATGTGAAGGGTAGGCCACCAGAAGCCCGCAAATAGAATTGCCTTGATCACCCGATCTGGTCCAAAGTGTCCTCCTGCTACACCTTGGTGAGCAGTTTCTAAGATCTTAAGATACTCACTCTCATGGACACACAGTCTTAGGTAACCATCTTTGCCGCGTTTGTATAGATTATCACCAATGAGTGAGTAATCCAGGGCTTCTTGTTCTAAACTCCTTTTCCTAGCCAGAGTCATGTCTGGAGGGAATGTGTTTGTCCTCAGGAAGGATACGAGAGGTTCGCTCCAATCTGGCACTATGGATACTTGATAAAGGGTGGCATGTTCCACAGGTGGTTTAGTGCAACAGATTGGGCATTCCTTGCACAACTTCTGGACATCAGCTTCCATGGTTGGCCAATGTACTCCGAGTCTCTTTAGGGTCTGTAAAGTTCGTTGCTTTGAGTAGTGTTGCTCTAACGCACCTACATGTGCTAATTGCAACCATTTAGCATACTCATCCTCTTCTACGCAACAAGCCAAGATCCCTTGATCTGTGTGCTTGTACATACTTCCAGCCATGATGTGGTATTTTTGAGCTTTCACAACCTCTCTATTCCGTGTGTTTACTACTGGATGGTTAGGCCCGTACGTCAATACTGGTACCAATGGCTTAGCCCACTGCGGCACCACTTCCAAATTAAACAAGTAAGCATCAGGAAGGTCATCTGACACTCCTTGTGGGGCTTCTCCCGATGTGAGCCTAGAGAGGTGATCTGCTCTCAAATGAGTCCTCCCTTTCCTTACCACAACCTCAAAATCATATTCCATTAGCAAGAGAAACCATCTTACTAACCTTCCTGTATTGCACGGCTTGTTTACGAGGTATAGCAATGCTTGATGATCCGTAAAAAATTTAAACTTATTTGCAAGCAAATAGTGTCTAAATTTCTTAACTGCGTATACCATGCCTAAGCCTTCTCTCTCTGTAGTGGTGTAATTCCGTTCAGCCGCATTCAATTGTCTACTGGCATAGGCAATTGGAAGATCCATATTACCTTCACCAGTAGGTTGAGCAAGTACACACCCAATGGCATAATTGGATGCATCCACGTGAACATGGAATGGCTTATTCCAATCTGGTGTGGTCAAGATTGGTGCTGAACATAATCTTCGTTTAAGCTCCTGGAAGGAATTCTCACATTCATCCGTCCACTCAAAGTTAGTCAGGAGTCCGTACATGGGCTTTGCAATGACAGCGTACATGTGTATAAATCGTCGGTAATAACCACAATGCCCCATGAAAGCTTGTACTTCCTTTACATTCTTTGGCCTAGGTAGCTCTGCTATGGCTCTCACTTTCTCTTCGTCGGTAGATATGCCATTCTTTGACACTATGTGTCCTAGGATCTTGCCTTGCCTGACCATAAAAACACACTTTTCTGGGTTCAGGCAGACTTGATATTCTCTACATTTGTCAAAGATTTGTCTGAGTTCAGGAATATGGGTTTGTCTAATATTGGAATGAGCACAAAGATCATCAACATAGACTTCTAAACTCTTCCTTAGGAACTCCTTAAACACATGGCACATCAGCCTCTGGAAGGTGGCTGGTGCATTGGTAAGCCCAAATGGCATTACTCTAAAAGCAAAAATGCCCCATTCTGTGGCAAAGGCTGTCTTATGCTGATCCTCTGGAGCTATGGCTACTTGATTGTAGCCCGAAAATCCATCAAGGAAGCTGTACACTTCCTTGCCTGCCACTCTCTCTAAGAGATGTTCTGTGATGGGAAGCGGATAGTTATCTCGAATTGTGGCTGCATTAACCTTCTTCAAGTTAATGCACACACGCAGTTTGCCATTCTTCTTGGGCACCACTACGATGGGGGATACCCATTCAGTGTGCTCAATTTCATAGATAAATCCAGCTTCAACCAATCTATCTATCTCTTCTTTGATCTTAGCAGCGTAATTATCGTTATAAGTATAGGGCTTTTGCTTAGAGGTTTTAGCATCTGAGGTCAGGGGGATGGTGTGCGAGCATATGTCCGGGTCAACCCCTTTCAAATCCTTGTAACTCCAAGCGAATACATCTCTGTATTCTCTTAGCAAGGCAATCAATTGGTGCTCTTCTTCTTCTGTCAGGTCATGGCCTATATACGTGCATCTCTCCTCTCCTTCTATGGCCACTACTATTTTCTTGGTGGTTTCTTTGTTATCATAGGCCTCTCCTGATTGTGCCTCTCGTTTAGGCATTCTAATCATGACTCTCCTGTCATCCATCTCATACTTCTTAAAATTCTCTGGGACCTCAAACAAAGATTCTTCCTCTTCTGGTGAGACTTCTCTCTTCTTTCGTTTCTTCCCTTCTTCCTTCGGGGTCACATGTGTTGCTAATCTTACCTCATTTATAATCTCTCCATGTCTCTGGGGTTGAAATTCTACTTCATGGAAGTATTCTTCATCTGATGCAAATGGTGGGTCCATAATGATAGACTCGATATCGGAGTCACTTGCATCCTCAAATGCATCAGGGCTAGGTTCGCATTCTTCTAGAACTGCCTCTCCCATGATTGGCTCTATGGAGAAGACTGAAACGTCATAGCCATCCTCATCACAGTGAGGTGTCCATTGTTCTTCATTGATGGCCACGTCCATTGTTGCTAAGATTTCTGCCCAGCCATGGGGTTCAAATTCCTCATCAGGAAAAACTACAGGTGCATAGGCTGGGTCTTGAATTGATCTATGGGTTTCGTTTGCACCTCTTTCTCTGGCCTTTTATCTCTTCTCTTCCTCTACTGCTACTTTGCACATCCATAAGTGGGTGTCTTCATGCATCCATGAGGATCTTGACCCTATGGAATGCACAGATTCCGTATCATCTTTGGCTCTATGGATGGGATTCCATTGGATAGGAGGGACGTCTCTATGAGAGTAATCCTTGAGATTGACTTTGGTCGTAACACCTAAGTGTTGCAGGTATAAAGAATTGGTCCCCCAATCCTGTACTACTTGCAACTGTCGCATAAATGGTCTTCCCAAAATCATCTCATAGGCATGATTTTTGCTGAAGTCACATATAGCAAAGCTATGCTCAAACTCAACACCACAAGTGGTGAGAGTTATGCCTTCTAGCAATCCCAAGGGCCTCTCTGTATGACCATCGGCCATCTGCAATTTCATTCTCGTTGGCCTGAGTGCTGGCTTGCCCCAACGCTTCCATAGGGAGGTGGTAGCGATAGCAACTCCTGCACCTGAGTCCAAAATTGCCTTGGTAGTGTACTCCTGGTAGGTGATGGGAAGATAGGTGTTCCCTTCTTCACCTTCACACATATCTCCTATCTTGTCCAAGGGAATTTCTGGCACTGTCCTATGGGATCCTATTCGGGAACGTGGTTCAGCAACTTCAGTCACTTGACTGGCTACACCCTTCCGCGCTTTTGGTCTATTCTTAGGCAGTTCTTCCAAAGTGAGATCGCGCTGCGCCTTGGTGTTCTTTACTACCTCCGTGTTCCTTGATGTGACTGAGTCGTCGTTCCTTACCATGACTGTGGGTGCTCTCATACACGTGGACTTTGCTTCCCATGGGCCTGTGAAGTGGGGTAGCTCTTGTATGGAATTAGACTCAAAGTCCAATCTCTCGTGAGACTGAGTACTCTCATGTTCCCCGTAAATAGATGGGATGTCTTGTGGGAATTGATCGTGTGCATCATCCACAAGTTCAAAAGGAGGGGCGACTTCACTTTCGTTATCCCATTTGTCTTCTTGAATCTCTCGTAGGAAGTCTGGTGCAAACCGATTCATAGAAGAAGAAGTGTCTGGCTCCGTAGAATTAGGCACATAAGCAACCTGGGAAGGAGGGCTTATTCTATCGTTGACTCTCTCCTTGTTCTCATAGATGGCTGGAGCACAAGCTTCCTGGGGAGGATTACTTATTCCATTACTTTTCCGAACAGGCTCATACGCTCTCTGAGAAGGAATGTAGGCAACCTGTGGAGGTACGCAAGCTTTCGAGGGAGGCTCATGTGCCTTTTGGGGGGGAAGATAAGCTTCTCGAGGAGGCACATGAGCTTCCTGAAGAGGCTGGCTTATCCGTTCCCTTGCCCTTTCCTTTCTTTGAGGGGTTGGTTCCTTTTCTGATTGTTCAATTAGTCTCTCTATTCTTTCTAGCAGTCCGTCAAAGTGCAACTGTGTCTTTGCTGAGCTAGAGATATTAAAGAGGCGGCTAGCTTCAAACATGGCTTGAGCCAATTCCACCATCTTAGCACAAATTTTAGTTCGTTCAAGCTCTAGCTCGGCTCTAGGGTAGCACTTTTCATGATCGGTTATGGTTGGCCCTTCTTGGATTCTGGCCTGATATGCTTTAAGCATCATATTAAGGTCTTCGCGAGTGGGATCTGCTAGGACTGATCCTACTCTAGGGGGTGGTGGGTTTAGGTGAGGCGGGTTGGATGGTGGCTGGTCGGATGGCGATGGGAATGGTGGTGGTGGGGTAGTGTGAGAGGGAGTTTGAGTTGTGAGTTCGATTATTCTGGCCCTTGTTTCTCTTACGCTTTCCTCGAGTTCACTCATCTTTTTAGCCCATTGTCTTTTCATTCTTTCCCTACTATCTTTCCAAGCTCTAGTCCTTTTCTTGGTTATGCTCTCAGTTTCACTCGCCTCTGGGCCCTTTTCCTGGCTTGCCTCTTGGTTTTGCTGCAATGCCTGAGCTCTAGTGACTACCTGTACTGGTGCAGTGGAAGTGACACTTCCTGAGGAATCTACAACCAAACCAATCACATTGATAGGTGTGATTTTTGGCATATTATTGGGGTTCTTTGGGCAATCTCGTAAAAGATGCTCTTTCCCACAATCTTGGCAAAAGCCTTGGATCGTCACGGGCTGAGTTTGTGTAGGTGGAGGTAAGGGACAATCACGAATGAAGTGATCTCCCTGACATCGGTAGCATGGTCCTCTAGGAAATGGTGGTCGTACCTGCCTAGGTTGAGGCCTAGGGTTGGGGTTTGCATACATGATGTTTGTGTAGTCTGACTCCCAACTAGGTTCACTCGGTTCTTCACTATAGTAGGACTCACCATGTTCTGGAGACTGCATGTAGTAAGCCTGGGGACTATCGACATGTGTAGAATCAAAGCTATGGTCACTCGGGTCACTTTCTGAGATCAATGGGGTTACTGGTACTATGGCCCTATTCAGGTTTTCTTCTGCCACAGCATACTTTACCGGAATCACATTAGCTGGGTTTGGAGGCTGTTGAACTAGCACCGGTTGGGGTCTCTGTTGGGCCTGATATTGTGGTTGGTAGGTTTGTTGGGGTCTAGCATATTGTGGTGGTGGATTCTGGTTCTGGTATCTGCCTTGTTGGTAGGGCTGCGGGTAGGGTTACCTAACTGCCTGCTTGTTGTATGGGCAATCTTGTGCGGTGTGATTGGTGTATCTCCGTTCTATGGTGCAGTACTGGCTACTAGGATTAACTTGGGGTTGAGCCATAATGGGGCAGACATTCGCCATATGGTCACCACCGCATGTATAGCACCTTTTCACAGGAGCAAACCTTGGGATTTGTTTGCTAGTTACTCCTAATTTCTGAGCTACTTTCTCTGCAAGTTCCTCAATTGATGTGGATTGCGTGGAAGAGTGACTAGATGCACTATCTGAATCTTTGTAGATTTTGGAAAGCTCTAGTTCTTCCCCTAGGTTATCTTCAATGTCAATGCACATGCGTACACACTCTTCTATAGTCCTAGGGTCCTTCAGATACACATAGGATCTCAATTTCGTACTCAGCAATCCATCGAGGAATAAGGCTACTTGTTTTGCAGGTGTGGGTAGCTCCGAAACAGGGCACCTTTCAAGATATTGTCTAAATCTTCTTCCTGCCAATCTGACAGTCTCCTGGGGAGTCTGTTTGAAGCTGTGAATCAATGATGAGGTATTGTGTCTTATGCCACTCTTAGAGAACTCTACAATGAAAGCCTCTAGGAGTTGGTCTATGCTCCTGAACTGCCGCTCATCCAATGGCTGAAACCATGTAAGTGCTGTGTTCCTAAGGGTTAGACCGAAGGCATTGTACTGTGTGAACAGATCCTCCACTTGTTCAGCTCTCAAGACTTGCTTGAACTCCGCCACATGATCACAGGGATCTCCTGTGCCATCAAAGTAATTCTTCATGGACTTAACTAGCTGGGTTGGTCTCAACGTTCTTGTATGCTCTCTAGGTCTCGGCAGAGGAAATCCATCCACATTTCTTTGGTTCCTGTGAGCTCTAAGCATCTCAGGTTCTACCCTATTCGTCTCCGTTCTCGTTCTTTCTCTGCCCACTGGGTTGGCAAAACTTACTTCTGGTCTATCTCTACTTCTGTCTCTTTGCATACCATGAGCTTGGGAAGTTCCAGCCCCAGGGTGACCATAGGATACATTCAATCTTGGTTGGGGGAAAATGAATTCACCCTTCCAAGTGTAAGCATGCCTATCATTTTCTGTCACCACAAAGATCCTTTCCGAAGTGTGATCTAAGTAGGTCACTCTACCTGGGCTATCCGGATCCTTAAACTCATAGATCATGATAGTTCCTATATCAGTTAGCTGATTAGATTTATACCTCCAAAAGGCTTCGTCAGTTTCTCGATTGAGGAGCAACTCTATGCTCTTGTTGTCTTGGGGAACCCACTCAGGCGTGATAATCCTAGTGAGAAAAGATTTGCCTCGGGGGGTTCTAGGTTCCGCACCCATGTTTCCTTGTTCCAAGTCACCTAAGTCCGCCTCTGAGATTACATTCCCAAATTCATCTGTCCTGTCTGGGTGACTGGTGACTACGTATATGGTTCCTTCTTTGTCCAGGTATGCACCGTTTTCAAACTTGACTGTTGGGTGCTCTAGTCCAATGGATTGATCAGGATTCTTAATCTGTATCACAGATCTTCTTAAGCCGTCCTCATAGATGCTGGCACCTAATCGGTTGGTCCTAAGGTACTCCAGCTGTGTTTTGTAAGGGCCTTCTACCCTGTACAAGTAAGGAACACCTGAACTTCCCGTAGGTCTGTCCATGCCTTGAGACATCTCCGACTCACTGGTCTCAGAGCTAGGATAGTACGAGTGGTGGCTCAACTGCTGGGCCCAAGACCTAGCAGTGTGGTTAACGCTAGCCTCTGAAGACCTAAGGCTTTGTCTCTCCCTTACAAGATGTCGTCCTGATCTAAGGTTCATATGCCTATCTAAGTAGCCCAATTCTTTGCCCAGAGTACAACCTCGTTGCTGGTTACTTTATATTAGTCACTTGATTCTTTTTAGTTATTTCTCGTGTTTAAGGTCTTGTCTGATATTACGTCGTCAGGAATACTTGAATGTTCTTCGTGCTTTTAGGTTGATCGTTCCACGTTAGGTTCTTTTCCTTTATGTTATCGACAGTACAGAGATTAGGTTTTTAGCTTGAACTTGAGTTTTTAGGTGGTCTTCAACTTGATACCTGCTTATCGTCGCTCTGACTTACTCCTACCTCTCGTCGTTCTTAGCCTAAGCTAGGAATTGATAAAGGGAGTTGAGAATTTCCAACCTTTTGTTTCCTTCTTGGTTGCCTTGACTGCCCAGGAAGTGTGTTCCCAAGCCTGCACTTACTCTTGCTTAGAACGCCTTTCGATGCTCTCAAAGGATCTGTAAAAGTTCCCAAGTTAGCTTAAAGATTTAAATTCCAAAGACAGAACCAATGATTTTCATTCCTGTAGCACACACACTAGCTTGCATAGTGATTTTTAAGAGGACAATTCTATAGACCCCTGACTTTGATCCCCCTGGGTGTGGTCAACTTCAAGATACCCTATCTGAAAATCAATGCATTATCTTTATAAAAAACAGTTGAGGGCGTGTAGTATATGCCACGAGCTTTCCAACAAGCCCTAGAGCTCAAAAAATGGATTTCGTATGAAAAAGTTGTAACCGTTCAGGGTTCTAGGGTTACGACAGGGTTCAAACAGGATCACTGTGCAACAGGTTTTCCCCAAGTTGCTTTCCTAAGGCTTCCTCATGTGCTCAAGAGTACAATATTTGTGCCCAAAATTAGCCCAACTCTTCAATTAACAATCCCTAAAAAATTTGGCTAAAATTGGCTGTCAATCGCGATGGACAGGGCTGTCAATCGCGATGGACACTCAGTCAATCGCGATGGACAGAGAGTTCAGTCAATCGCGATGGACACCCAATCAATCGCGATGGACAGAGGGTTCAGTCAATCGCGATGGACACCCAATCAATCGCGATGGACAGGGGGTTCAGTCAATCGCGATGGACACCCAATCAATCGCGATGGACAGAGGGTTCTGTCAATCGCGATGGACACCCAATCAATCGCGATGGACAGAGGGTTCAGTCAATCGCGATGGACAGAGGGTTCAGTCAATCGCGATGGACAGAGAGTTCAGTCAATCGCGATGGACACCCAATCAATCGCGATGGACAGAGGGTTCAGTCAATCGCGATGGACAGGCAGTCGGTCGCGATGGACAGGGGGTTCAGTCAATCGCGATGGACAGTGCTGTCAATCGCGATGGACTGAGATTTTGCAAGATTTTCAAAAATTTTGGTGGAAAGGTGGTGTGCAGGGTCTCTAGTCCACTGTGGTGCACTCAGATTTACCAACAAGTGAAAATTTCTGTCAATCGCGATGGACAGAAGGCGGCGACTGCGAGACAGTTTCGACGAGTTTCGTACCTGCGCAGGAAGCTGGGGATGGTGATTCAGCAAGGTCCTGCAAAAAGCTCAAGAAACATGCAAGAAAACACACACGCAATATCGCTCTCTCGCTCTCTCTCACAAGTGAAATGAGGGAAATGAGGTGGAGATGGGGATATAGTCAAAAAACTGAAATTTTCGCGATGATGAAAATGGAGGTGGAAGATGGTGAAGATGATGATGGTGATGATGGTGGTGAAGTAAGAAAGAGGAAAAATAGGAAAAGTAGAAAATTTACCTACAACTCCAACGCGTCAACTCTACGTCTTACCATCACACGCTCGTCCTCAAAGCTCGATCCCCGGCAACGGCGCCAAAATTTGGTGTAGCTCAATGATGAGTAGCACCTCCTTTAAAGTCAATCCGGGAAGACGTGAGGATGGTATGAAGACCTCGAGCAAGTGGCGGCACAAGTGCGTGAGTGAGAAGCACACTAGCATGCACACACATACACACACACGCGCACGCACGGCAAGACAAAGAGTGAGAATCAATGGAGTTCTTCAATTACTCTTCAAAAAGCTCTTACAAGTTTGTTTCTATTACAATCCACCTCAAAAATGAGCTCTCTAGCTCTTTTTATAGTTTTTGACTAGGTTTTGGCCCTGTCCAGACCTAGTGTCCGGCCTAGTTAAAAATTAGGTTCCAGGGCCAATTTGAGGGCTTAAACGGAGTCTAAAAAATACGAAAATTGATATGTAGGTACTTCTAAGGCTCCTCAAGCTCAAGGACTCCTTGGCTTGCACAAAATGGAGCTACAAAAATATGAAATGGTATTTACAATGATTGTTAGTGATAAAAATCACTGTTAAAAGATGTTGATTTGGAAAAAAATTGAAGGGCCTATCTGCCAGATTTGCGTCGACTGCTTTGTCTACTTACTCCTTCACCTTGTTCTGACTCTCTCCGCTGGCTTCCTTGTCTAGTCGGTCCTTGGGTGCCCATACTGCTCTCAACAGTGACCTTAACTGTCAACACTCCCCCCCACTAGAGTCTGTCGTCCCAGATAGACCCTTGTTGTAGTGGTTGTTCCATGTAGTGTGTGGAGAGATAGTGTCCATCATGTATCCCCAAGAGTGGTCCATCTTCCAATTGTAGCTTGGGCAGTTGCGTGGTTCGTCATTTTGCCACTGCTACCTTTGTATGTACTTCTTCCGTCTATTCCAGTTTGACGGTGTCTTTGTGAGCTTTCCAAAGATTGTGAGCTACTCAAAAATGGTTGTCAATGTTGGTTATGAGCAACGCTCGTGGTGGATTGCTTCCTTGCTCTTGTGTTGTTGTCACCGTGATGTCCTCTGATTCTTCCACAGGTGGCTTTCCTCGTTTTCATTCCAGGTACTTGTAACCCATAATCGATGATGGGTAAGTGCATTAGTGCATGGGTTGTAAGAAGAATGTGCCTTGTGCACAGCCTTGTAATGTTGCCCTATATTAATGCATAGTTTGGAAATGCATCACCTGAATGGTGCAAAAGACAAGGTTATGCCAAAGGCACATGGTTGTTGCACATCGAGGCTTTCAATGTTGCTGGTGGATGTTGATGCAGTCTTTGTTGGAGGTAGCTAGTGGATCTTAAAATGATGTAATCCTTCTCATAGGGATCCATTTTAGGATAGTATTTGTCCCTATAGACATAAGCTATGTCCTCTTTATCTTTGGGTGGTTTCTGAAATTTGGTACCCAACGTGGTTGGCTCTTTGGCTCTGTGGAAGCTATTGGTACTTTTGGCTTCCACACCCATACCCTTTTTGGTTGTCTTTTTACTACTAGTGAGGAGATGATTTTATCTTCGTTTGGTCTCTGTTCTCTGTTTGGACTCTTGCTTCTCTGTGGAGTTTTTGCTGAGATGTTGCTCATGAAGGAAATCACATTGTTTTGTGCATGTAAGAGTGCCTTGGGTACCCACATTTGCAATCGCCCTTGTTGAGTTGCAGCTAATTTCTTTGGCACCCAAATTTCTATGTGATTATGGTCGGCCTTCATCAATTGCTTTGGTACCCAAATCTGTTAGAGACCTTGGGATTGAGCTTGTCCTCGTTTCTTGGTGCTTCTTTTAGCATGGTTAGCTTGCTTTGATGGGAATGGTTGTGGCAAGGATGGTGGTTGCTCTCCTTTTCGTACCCACATCTGCTTCATGCCATGAGCTTCTTTCGTCTGGAATTCTGTCTATCTAGTTGATATAGCAGATGTCTTTTTTGCTTGCCTCTTTGGTCGAGTTACACTTGCATTAGTCTATGAAGAAGAATAGTGGTTTGCTGGCCTTTGAGCTTGTGCACCCATGATTGAGTCCTTTTGCTTCATAGGGTGACTGACACACACAACATTTGCTTTGCGAAGATTAGTTTCGGAAGAACAAGGAGAATGTGTGACCTCTGGATTTGTGAGCATACAAATGTCTAATTCTAACATAATACATTGTTCATGTGCCCAAACTTGAAGAATTCGACTTCTTAGGTTCAAGTTGACTGCATGGTCATAAATCCAATCTTGGTCCAAGACAAGTGGCTCTATAATGTCCTCGTCGTGACATAGTAGCATTTTGGCTTTCATTGGAACATCTTGAAGGTAGATGGGAAGCTCCACCTCGCCCAAACAAGGGGTTTCCACACCTCCCAAACCTATGAGATAGGCCTCAATGGAACTGATGTTCAATTGTAGAACTTGGCAGTATGAAAGTCTAACTGCACTAGTCGCTGCACCTGAGTCAATCATTGCTCTCACAGTCCTTGCATTCTTTCCTTGCCCTACCGTGATGTTCACAAAGGGGCGTCGATCAATTATTTGATAAGCAATTGCACTTGATGTTTGACACATGGCCATGTGGTATCTTGGGGCCGCAAGATTGATATCTAGGCCGAGGCACCTTAACTTATTTCTCCTAATGCGTTCTCTAGCCTCTGCCTGTGCTTCTTCTCTAACCCTTAACTCTTCTTCTTTTCACTTCTTAGCAGTGTTGAGTCTCTTTAGCATATCCTCCGTAAGAGGCTCTTGATATAGTTTGACTCAACAACCACTGATATAGGTTGGCAGGATATCACCTTCTAGTGTCGCCAATTGAACTGCACTGCTAGTGGAAATTCCATTAATGATCATGGGTCCATATCCTCTTTTTTCCAATTTACGGGCATGTTTCTTGAGTGTATAAACCAACACTAGGTCTTCCTCTTTCAAGCCTTTATCTTTGATATGTGCATCAAAGTATGTCTTTTGCCGTTTCTCCGCAGCATAGATGCCTGTCACCGCTCGTAGCCTTTTCTCACGTAAGCGTTCTAGATCAAAGATCCTAGAGGACAACTCATGTCCATTCCACTCATGCTCTTGTGCTGCTTTTAAAGTTGGGATTAGGAAGTCCAAGGGTAGCACAACGTTTTATCCGAAGACCATCTGAAATGGGGTGGCATTGAGTATCGTTTTATAGGCAACTCGGTAGGCCCAAACAGCATGATGAAGTTGTTTGTCCCAATCAGAGCGTTTGTTATTTACTAGTTTTGTCAGTACATTACATAGGATCTTATTTGTGCTCTCGGCTTGTCCGTTAGCTTGTGGATGATAGGGGGCAGACTTCTTATGTATCACTAAGAATTCTTGGAGAAGATGTTCAATGACTTTATTCAAGAAGTGTGTGCCTCTATCACTTACTAACTCTATTGGTAATCCGTATCTCGTGAACACATTCTCAAATAAGAACTTTGCCATTGTTTGAGCATCATTCTTTGTTGTGGCTTTGACTTCTACCTACTTTGCAAGGTAGTCAGTGGCTACAATAATGTACTCAGCATGGGAGTTTCTAGCTGGGGGGTTGATAGGGCCTACAAAGTCTATGCCCCACTTCGAGAATGCACATCCTCCCATCATTGGTCTCAAAGGCATTTCATCTCTCCTTATCGGATATTGTGCACATTGGCATGTATCACATTTCTTCACATAGGTATGTGCATCCATATGAAGAGTGGGCCACCAAAGTCCTAAGAATAGAATAGTCTTAATTACTCGGTTAGGACCAAAATGTCCACCTTCAACACTGCTATGGGCAGTTTCTAAGATTTTCAAATAGTCTGATTCGTGAACGCACAATCTTAAGTAACCATCCTTGCCTCTTCGGTATAGGTTATCGCCTACTAAGGCATAGTCTTTAGCCTCATGCTCCATGCTTCGTCTTCTTGCGAGACTAGCCTCGCTAGGTAATGTTCCTGATCTCATAAATTCTACCAAAGGAGCACTCCAATCTGGAATTAATGATACATGATAAAGAGTAGCATGCTCCACAGGGGGTTTCTTTTGGCACACTGGGAAATTCTTGATCCACTCATGAATTTCTTTGTCCATACTAGGCCAATACACTCCTAAACGTTTCAGATTTTGCAGTGTTCGTAGTTTAGAATAGTGATTCCCCAGAAATCCTTCATGGGCTTGTTGCAACCAACTAATATGTTCATCATCCTCGACACAACAAGCTAATACACCCTCCATATCTTGTTTGTACATGCTTCCTGCCAATATTTGATAGTTTTGTGATCGTACAATGTCATCCTTGTTTGTCTTCACATTCTTATTGGCAGGTCCAAAGGTTAGGACTGGTACCAACTTATTTGCCCATTTAGGAACAACTTCTAGATTGAACAGATAAGCATCGGGCAATTCATCAGACACTCCTTGCGGTGACTCTCCTGTAGTGATGTGAGAAAGGTGATCCCCTCTGAGGTGAGTCTTACCTTTCCTGACAACCACTTCAAAGTCATATTCCATTAGTAAGAGGAACCATCTTACTAATCGTCCGATATTGCAAGGTTTATTGACCAAATATAATAAGGCTTGATGATCAGTAAAAAACTTAAACTTGTTGGCCAATAGATAGTGTCTAAACTTCTTTACAACATATACCATGCCTAAACCTTCTCTCTCAGTTGTTGTATAATTTCGTTCTGCAGCATTTAGTTGTCTGCTCCCATATGCTATAGGCAAATCTAGATTTCCTTCACTAGTGGGTTGTCACAACACACATCCTATTGCATAATTGGATGCATCCACATGTACATGGAATGGCTTATTCCAATCAGGAGTGGTCAGTATTGATGCTGTGCACAAGCGTCTCTTCAGCTCATTGAAGGACTTCTCGCATTTGTCATTCCACTCAAATTTTGTCAACAAGGCATAAAGAGGCTTAGCTATAATTGCATACATGTGAATAAACCTACGCTAATATCCACAATGGCCCATAAAGGCTTGTACCTCTTTAACATTCCTTGGCCTCGGCAGCTCCACAATGGCTTTTACTTTGTCCTCATTTGTTGATATTCCGTTCTTAGAAACAATATGACCTAAGATTTTACCTTGACGTACCATGAACACACACTTTTCTAGGTTCAGACACACTCGATAGGCTCTACACTTGTTGAAGATCTGTCTCAGCTCAGGGATGTGGTATTTTCGTTGTTGGGAATGAGCACATAAATCATCCACATATACTTCTAAGCTCTTTCTCAAGAACTCTTTGAAGACATGACACATGAGCCTTTGGAATGTTGCAGGTGCATTGGTGAGCCCAAATGGCATCACACGAAATGCAAAGACTCCCCACTCTGTTGCAAAAGCTGTTTTGTGTTGATCTTCAGTGGCAATGGCTACTTGGTTGTAGCCTGAGAATCCATCAAGGAAACTATACACTTCCTCGCCTGCAACACGCTCCAACAAATGGTCAGTGATTGGAAGCGGATAACTATCTCTTACCGTGGAAGCATAACTTTTTTAAGGTTAATACACACACGTAACTTCCCATTCTTCTTGGGCACCACTACAATGGGCGACACCCATTCAGTATGCTCAATCTCATAGATAAATCCAGCTTCAATCAACCTGTGAATTTCTTCTTTGATTTTAGCTGCATAAGTGTCATTATATGTGTAGGGCTTTTGTTTGGTGGGTTTAGCACCAGCCATCATGGGGATAGTATGAGAGAAAATTTTCGGATCTACTCCCTTCAAGTCTCTATAGTGCCATGCAAACACATCCCTATATTCCCTTAACGAGGCTACCAACTCTACTTCCTCTTCTTTACTTAGGTCATCTCCTATGTATGTACATCTCTCTTCGTTCTCTTCAATGTTGACTACAATTTTTTTGGTCTTTTCTTTGTTATCATATGCTTCTCCTGTTGTGGCCTCTCTCTTATGCATTCGTACCAAAATTTTTCGGCCCTCAACTTCATACTTCTTGAAATTTTCTGGTACTTCAAACAATGATTCCTCCTCTTCTTGTTTCACTCCTTGTCTTTTCTTTTTCTTTTGACCTCCCTCACTGCCATTCTTTGAATTTACCATTTTGATGCTTGTGAGAGGTTCTTCTTCTTTTTGTGTAAATACTAATATGTCTTCTAGATAGTGCTCCTCTGAATTAAAAAAATTATCCATCACAATGGACTCTAGATCATCGTCATTTTCTTCTTCTTCTATGACATCCCTAGGGTCACATTCTTCTAGCAAGGGCTGACACATGTGTAAGACAAAAGTTATGCAATATAACACAGGAGCAATAGCAGAGAAGATAACAGATATAGGAGAATCTCAACAATTTTCTACTAGCAGCAAGTACAAAGATGATGGCGTTGTCCACCCGTGCGCTCTCAAGGTAGAGCTTAAATGGTGATCTAGACAACTCTAGATAGGGAGATACAAGGTAGAGGTATGCTGGCTCAACTCAGTGTCTTGGGTAGTGCAGAAGTCATGTATATATAGGATCATGGGTGGCCTGCCATGGACGGCTATACATGGGCGGTAGAGCGTGGGCGGCCACCGCCCGTGTAATTGCCATACACGGCTTAGACTGGTTGAACCGACCTAACAAATATAAATGATTTTTTACTCTGACAGGGAATATTCCATGGAATATTCCCTTTACCGTCACGCCGAGGGCGCTGCCCCCGGACCCCCACCAGGGGGCCAGCGCCAGGGGGCCCGCTGGCCCCCTTGGACCCCCCAGCCGGGGCTGCTCACCGCTGCCCCGGACCCCACAATTGGGGACCCTGGTAACTCCCTTTCCTTATAATACCTTACATGGTCCAATATGACCTTCATCCAACATGCAAGTTGGGATTCCCATCAATTGGGTAATGCACGCTTGGCTTCTCCTCATAAAGGGGGCCTTACAAAATGTGCATACAATCATGAGGAGTAGACATTGATCATATACTAACACCCCCCCTCAATGTTTACCGATGATAAATCAAGTAGGTCTCGGTCCTATGCCCATCTGTTGAAGATGCTTGTTGAGCTGCTCTCTTCCAAGTGCTTTAATGAATATGTCAGCACAATTTGCCTCTGTTGGGCATTATTCTAGCTCCACAATTTCATCTTCAATTAGCTCATGAATGTAATGGTACTGTACTTCTATGTGCTTGGTGCGAGCATGAAATACTGGGTTCTTTGCAATAGCCATACAACTTTGATTATCACACTTGAGTACAGTTGGCATATTTGATGGAAAGCCTAGATCTGCAAGAATTCTCCTTAACCAGACTGCCTCACAAGAAGCAAAACAAGCTCCTTTGTACTCTGCTTCAGTGGAGGAGAGTGCGAGAGTTGGTTGCTTCCTACTTACCCAAGAAAATATTCCTGAACCAAGTGAGAAACAATATCCAGAAACTGATTTTCTAGAATCACAATCTCCAGCCCAATCTGAATCACAATATCCTTGGAGTGTATCACCTGTGGTATACAAAATACCAAAATCCAAGGTTCCTGCAATGTACCTTAGAATTCGCATTCCAGCATTCCAGTGACTCTCCTTAGGTTTGTTGGAAAACCTGCTTAACACTCCAACAGCATAGCAAATGTCTGGTCTAGTGTTGCACAGAAAAATAAGACTTCCAACGAGCTTCCTATACTTCTTAGCATCTACATTAGGCATGTTATCATCCATAGATAGCTTATGATTTACCTCCATAGGTGTGCTAGTTGGTTTGCATTCCATCATTCCAAATGCCTTGAGAATTTCTTTGGAATATTTTTGTTGTGAGATGAAAATGCCATCCTTCCTTTGCCATACTTCAATTCCCAGACAAAAATGGAGTAGACCTAAGTCTGTCATTTCAAACTCAGTTCCCAAGCTGATCCGAGTTTGATTGATGAGTTCTTGATGATCTCCTGTAATGATCAAATCATCTACATATACAATGACGACAACTAGCTTGCTATCCCTTTTTGTTACATACAAGTTAGCATCAGAAGTACTTCTTTCAAAACCCATGTTTTTGAAAAAATTATCTATCCGTTGGTACCAAGCCCGTGGAGCTTGTTTAAGTCCATACAAAGCTTTCTTCAACCTACAAACTTTATCTTCTGAATTGGGCACCTCAAAACCTGGTGGTTGAGATACATATACCTCCTCCTTGAGGTGACCATTCAAAACTGCAGATTTGACATCCATCTGGAAAATAGGCCAGGACTTTTGTGCAGCTACTGCAAGTACTGTCCGAATAGTTGTCATGCGTGCTGTTGGTGCAAAAGTTTCTTGAACATCAAATCCTTCAATCTGTGAAAAACCCTGTGCAACTAATCGTGCCTTATACTTTTCTAATGTTCCATCAGCTTTATACTTAGCTTTCCAAATCCATTTAGTACCTATTACCTTCTTCTTTGGCGGCAAGTCGACTAGATCCCATGTATCATTTTTGAGTATACTATCATACTCAGACTGCATTGCCGCTCTCCAACCTAGATCATCAATGGCTTCTTCAATGGTGGTAGGTTCCTTTATCGAACCCATGATATTTGCCATTAGAGCCATGTTAACAATGTGTTCTGAGGCTCTTCTTTGCTCCTTTATTCTCTTTGATCTTCGTAATCCATCCGATGATGATTCTGGTACATCTACATGTGAATTGTGATCATCAAAGAGCTGTTGTGCCCACTTTGGTAGTGGCTTACGCTGTGCAGCTACAACTGGTTGGCTTTTTATTGAGGAAATTTCTCCATCAGATGTTTCCTCCTCCTCAACTTTAACCTGTCTTTTGATAGGCACAAGGTGAGATATTTCTCCGTTTGATGAGATAGTAGATTTACCTTTATCTTCTACTAAGTGTGGTCGTTCATCAAACACCACATCTCGGCTGACAAAAATCTTCCTTGCCTCAGGATCCCATAACCTGTATGCTTTAGACTCTTCACTATATCCTAGGAAGACACACTTTTTGCTTTTTGAATCCAACTTTGATCTTGTTGAATCAGGAATATGTGCATAACGGAAACAACCAAAAATTCTGAAATGCAAAACTGAAGGCTTTTTACCAAAATATGCTTCTTGAGGAGTCATCCCCTTCAGAGTTTTTGTGTAGCTTCGATTGAGGATGTAGACTGTTGTATTGACTACTTCTGCCCAGAATGAATCAGGCATGTCTTGAGCCTTTAACATACAACGAGCCATTTCAACTACTGTCCTGTTCCTACGCTCAACAACGCCATTTTGTTGAGGTGTATGAGCTGTGGTAAGTTGCCTTTTCACACCATGCTCCTTACAGTAATTGTTGAATTCTGTTGACAAGAATTCACCTCCTCTATCTGTTCTAAATTTCTTCACTTTCCTTCCTGATTCATTTTCTACTTACTTATTCCACGCTTTAAATTTTTCAAAAGCATCAGCCTTCTCTCGAATGAAATAAACCCACATCTTTCTACTATGATCGTCGACTAACAGTAAGAAGTAGAAAGATCCTCCTAAAGCAGGTGTAGACATTTTACCGCAGAGATCAGCATGTACCAACTCTAGAGGAGCTTGAGATTGATTGCTGGTCTCTCTTGGAAACGCCTTTCGTTGTTGCTTGCCCATCATACAAGCTTCACAAGGTTCCTGCAACTCTGAAAATGCAGGCAAATGAGCAACCATCCCTGTTCGTTGCATCTCCTTCAAAACTGCAAATCCGAGATGCCCAAATCGTTGGTGCCATAACCTGCTTACATCTTTATCTTCTGTAGCAGTTAAAGCACTTAACTCATACAAGTTATCCCATCGTATTCCTTTACCTACAACACTACCTGATGAATCCATGATTTCCGCACCACTCTTATTGAAGTGAACTTCGAGTCCACGATCTGTTATTGCAGAAACTGACAACAAATTTCTTTTGAGTGTAGGTACATAGAGAACATCGGATAACTTTTTCTCAACACCTGGAGAAGTGATAAAAGAGATGGTTCCAGTTCCTTCAACTGGACACTTGGAGTCATTTCCCACCACTACATTGATGGATTCCCGTAGAGGCACTAGGGAACTATACCAATCCTTTTTACTAGTCATATGGCGAGAAGCTCCACTATCTAAAATCCATGGCTCATCAACACGAGCTTGAGCAGATGAACATACCTCTTCAATAGCTACCCAAAGTTCCAGCTCTGTGTTGTTTGCAGACTCTTTGTTCTTCCATGATGATTTTACAGTCCCATTCCATTCATCAGCTTGCTTCTTTCTGCAGTCCTTGATGGCATGGCCTTTCTTTTCACAATAGAAGCAACTTCCTGTGAACTTTTTCTTCTTTGGCTTCTTCTTTGATCCCTCTGAAGAGCCTTTACCTTTTGCATTTGCTGAGAATGCAGCATCAGTTGTACTTTGCCGATTCTTCAGCCGCATCTCTTCTTCTAAAAGCATCGCACAAAACTCTTCAAATGTAAGAGGAGTTGGCCGTACCTGAGTGTTAAGGGCTGTTACTAATCCATCATACTTTGCTGGAAGAACACGTACATATCTTCGAGCCAGCTCTTCTGGTGTTATAACAACACCAACTGCAGCCAATTGATCTTGAAGATGCTTTATCCGTTTGATAAAATCTTCAGCCTTTTCAGAATCAGAATGCTTTTCATTTGCCAACTGATTTTCTAAATTTTGTATCCTAGTGTGGTTCTTGGTCTCATATTGTCGAGCCAATATGCCCCAAGCCTCATGTGCTTTAGTAGTATGTTGAACTAAAGTAAGCACAGAATCACTTACACTAGTGACAATCGCACATAATGCATCAGCATTCCACCTCTTCCAAGCTCGTAGAAGATCTGGATCTGGCTGAATCATCAATCTTGAATTTGCTGGATCTTCAACTGGTATAGGCTCTGGATCCAATCCCATCGGTCCCATGACAGTGTCAAGTAATTCATAGGAGTCCAAAATTGCAGAAATTTTGAACTTCCAGAGTGTATAGTTGGTTCCATCCAGCTTCCCTTCAGTGAATGCAGGTGGACGAATTCGAATAGGTGCAGCATTAACATTAGCTGAAGCACCAAGACTAGTGTTCGACGATGAAGCCATCATGTAATCACTCGAATAATCTACTGATATTCTAGTCTGCTAGTAGGCTAAAATAATGATACTTCTCAAGCTATTCGAACCTTACAGCTCTGATACCATGTAAGACAAAAGTTACGCAATATAACACAGGAGCAATAGCAGAGAAGATAACATATATAGGAGAATCTCAACAATTTTCTACTAGCAGCAAGTACAAAGATGATGGCGTTGTCCACCCGTGCGCTCTCAAGGTAGAGCTTAAATGGTGATCTAGACAACTCTAGATAGGGAGATACAAGGTAGAGGTATGCTGGCTCAACTCAGTGTCTTGGGTAGTGCAGAAGTCATGTATATATAGGATCATGGGTGGCCTGCCATGGACGGCTATACATGGGTGGTAGAGCGTGGGCGGCCACCGCCCGCGTAATTGCCATACACGGCTTAGACTGGTTGAACCGACCTAACAAAATATAAATGATTTTTGACTCCGACAGGGAATATTCCATGGAATATTCCCTTTATCGTCGCGCCGGGGGCGGTGCCCCCAGACCCCCACCAGGGGGCCAGCGCCAGGGGGCCCGCTGGCCCCCTTGGACCCCCCAGCCGGGGCTGCTCACCGCTGCCCCGGACCCCACAATTGGGGACCCTGGTAACTCCCTTTCCTTATAATACCTTACATGGTCCAATATGACCTTCATCCAACATGCAAGTTGGGATTCCCATCAATTGGGTAATGCACGCTTGGCTTCTCCTCATAAAGGGGGCCTTACAAAATGTGCATACAATCATGAGGGGTAGACATTGATCATATACTAACAACATGAACCAGAAATATCATATCCCTCCTCATCACAATGAGGTGTCCATTGTTCTTCATTGACCGCAATGTCCATGGTGGCCAAGATTTCTGCCCAACCATGAGGCTCAAATTCCTCATCCGGATGTGTATAGGCTAGGTCTTTAACTGGTCTATCTCCTTGAGAAGCTCCTTTTTCTCTTCCCTTTAAGCATTTTTCCTCTTCCTTTGCGACCTTACACATCCACAAATGAGTATCTTCATGCATCCAGGATGTATTCGATGAACTTTTAGAATGCATAGAGATTGAATCTTCTTGCTCCTTGTGGATAGAATTCCATTGTAGGGGTGGTACATCTCTGAAGGTGTAATCCTTCAAATTCACACTGGTTGTGACCCCTAAGCGCTACAAGTACAAGAAATTGGTTCCCCAATCCTATACAACTTGCAGTTGTCATAGGAAGGGTCTTCCTAGGATCATCTCGTAGGTATTAGTTTTACCAAAGTCACATATAGCAAAGGTGTGCTCAAACTGTACACCACAAGTGGTTAGAGTTATCCCCTCTAGCAGTCCTAGAGGTATTTCCACATGGTCGTCAGCCATATGAAGCTTCATTCTAGTTGGTCTTAATGCGGGTTTACCCCATTGCTTCCACAAGGAGGTGGTCGCAATAGCAACACCAACACCTGAATCTATGATCGCTTTGGTTGTGTAACCTTGGTAGGTGATCGGAAGATAAGTATTACCTTCCTCACCTTCACTCATGTCCCCTATTTTGTCTATAGGTATCTCTGGAACTTCTGCTTAGAGCCTGCTTTAGGCATATTGGAATCAAGTTCTGGAACTTGATCCTTCACATGATTCCATAGCTCCGGTTTTGCTTTGAGCATCTCTTCTACAGTGAGATGACACTGAACCTTAGTGTTCTTCACGACATCAGTGTTTCTTGGAACCACTGAGTCTTCGTTTCTGATCAATATTGTGGGAGCTCTGATCTTGAGAGATTCAGATTCCCATGGGCCTGTGAACTGTGGCAACTTGTGTAAAGAATTGGATTCAAATCCTAAACTTTCTTCCTCTTATTGCTCTACTTGGCCTCCATAAATAGAAGGAATGTCTTGTGGAAATTGCTCATGAAGGTCATCAATCTCAAAAATAGGAGGGGGATTATCCTTCTCCTTGGCCCATTTCTCTTCTTGTATTTCCCATAAGAACTTTTGAGAGTGTTGTTGAATTGAAAGAGGTTCTCCCTCATCTATGGAGTTAGGAACATAGACTTTCTTTGGTGATGAGCTTTCTCTTTCAACATTTGGTTGAGCCTGTGGAGGTAAAGAAACTTGATGTTTATTTACCAACTGCTCTAATCTATCTAGTAGGCCCTAGAAGTGCAAACCCGATGTAATAGCATTTGTCTGATTGAATGATTGATTGGCCTCGAACATAGCTTGAGCTAGTTCCACCATTTTTATGCACATTTTTGTCCGTTCAATCTCTAAATCTACTCTAGGGTAGCTCTTGTCTAGGTTTGCAGGTGTTGGCCCTTCTTGAAGTCGAGCATGGTATGCCTTGAACATCATATCCAAGTCTTCTGGGGTTGGATCTGCAAGAACAGACCCTGGTTGTGGTTTATTTACAGTGTTTGGTGGGTGGGGATGAGGTGGTGTGGATGAAGTTTTGACATGCGAGGGGCTTTGAGAGGCAATATCTTCTATTTTTTTCTTTGCATCTTTCAGGCTTTCTTGTCGTTCAGATAACTTTTTGGTCCACTTACGATTGGCCTTCTCTCTAGTATCCTTCCATGTTCTTGTTCTTCTCTTATTAGGCTCTCCTGATTCACTTTGCTCTGATTGCTGAGCTGGTTTAGTTTGTTGTAAGGCTTGTGCCCTAGTAACTGCATGTATAGGAGCCACATTATCACTACTGGAACTTGAATCCCCCACTAAGCCTACTACATTAACGGGTGTAACCTTTGGTGCACTTGAGGGATGTCCGGGACAATCTCTCAAGAGTTGTTCTTTGCCACACTCAAGACAAACAACTTGTATTGTGAGGTTCTACCCTTGTATCGGAGTTGGTGGGTGGGGTGGTTGTTGTCTTGGTATAGGTTGAGGTTGTCTATATCCTCCATGTTCATTCGGTCTAGCTGCTCCTCGTGGTCCTAGACATGGGTTATACCTAGGAACTTCTCTACCTTGTTCTCTAGGAGGGTACCCGTATGGTCTACATTGGGGTGGTACAAATGTTCATGGTTGTCTACTCATTTAGTTTTCAGTGTTGTAGTTGTTGTACTTCTACTCACTATAAGAGTATATGTTAGGCTCCTAAGTTGGTTGTCTATCGTAAGGGTAAGGTTGTGATAACCCTAATCCTTCTCAGGATGTTCCTTCTTCTTGTGTGTCCACTTCATTGATGCGCTTCACTGCTTGTGTGTGACCTTGACTGTCAACACTCCTCCTTCACACCCTTGAGTCCTAACCACTAGGCTAAGTCCTAACCACTAGGCTAAGTGGATTACTTGGTTACAAGAGTAAATGACCTACTAGTAAGTCTAGACTCAAGATCTTTGGCCACACATACGGATGACCAAATGGAGTCCGATTTCAGATGTGTCTAACCAATCGAATCCTTAGATCACAAACTTACTTTATTACAGATACCCCTCTTGATGAACTCACCAATGGACTCCTCAAAGCATTGTTCTATATTCACAAAGTGATAGGGCTCCAAGGGTTGTAACCAAGTCAAAGTAGTTCCAATAAGAGTGAGACCAAAAGATTTATATTGGACAAAGAATTCTTCAACCTGCTCAGCATGTAGCACTTGCTTAAACTCAGCCATGTGGTCATAAGGATCTCCTGAACCATCAAAATAATTTCTTACATACTTTGCTACTTGAATAGGTCTTAGTCTTCTTCCTACTTTAGGAGGTTGAGGAATTATAGGAATCACTAGACACACACCTTATCCTCTACCTTGTGGGATTCTTAGATGAAAAGGTGGTTGATTTATTGGCTTGCTTCCCGGATGCATGGGAGGCATGGTGTTGATATCCGGTAGGGTGAATTGGACATGTGTCCAGATTGGTGCACTTTGCTAGCTTGATTGACCTATGACTTGAGGGTGAAGTGCTTTGCAACAATTTGCCAGTTCCAGCTATCAAGTAGAAGTTTGTCAAGTAATCATCCTCAGGAATCTTATCCCCTCTCCAAATATTTAATACTACATATCTTCCTCTAGGAGTAGATACTGCTTCTATATTGTCTATCCCGATAGAGTTAGTAGGGTCGTCCATTTCTCCTCTTTCATTGATTCTCTCAGGATTTTCAGTCACTAGCTATATTTGTCCATGTAAAATCATTCCTGAAACTTCACAATTGGCCTAGGTAGAAATTTTGATTCTATGGATTTTCTAAGTCTTGCTATTGACCTATTGAGTCCATCCAAGTATATGGGAACTCCTTGCAAGTCAATAAAGATGTATTGCATGGAAGTCCCATACCTTCATCTATTGCTTATAGGAGCTCCGTTGAGTGGATGGAGCTATGCATATCTTCTAAGGCCATGATTGACTCTCCCTTTGATTCACTAGAGGTGTCCGAGTAAATGGGTTGAACACTCTTTTGGGTTATACTCCCTCATGAGGATATCACACTTCGTCTACTTCCTAGGACACGTCCAGATCTAAGGTTCATTCATAATCTAGGATCTTAAATGGATATTGGTAAGTGTAATTTCTGCAATTCACCTCTAAAGCATCTTATCAAGTCTTGGAATTGTTTGTATTAATGTTTGGGTGCTAGATGTCCTCACAAAATTTGAGTTCCAATCTAATTAGATTTTGTTTTCGAGTTGCCACGATACATGATATTTGAGGTTTGATGATACACAATACTAGCCTGGACAATTTGATACTTGTATTCTATCATGATACACGATACTTGAGGGACCATGATACTCGATACTTTCCTCCACAATACAGGATACTTGGATTCTCACGATATGATGCTAGAGTTAAGGATGATACACGATACACAATAAGCCCATGATACACGACACTTAGACTTCACGACACATGATACATGAATATAACAACACACAATACTATCCCTACTCATGATACACTATACTTGGGAGTATCAATGATACACAATATCAAGTGATCACGATACTCAACCTGATGATACACGATACACGTCCAAGATCGATGATAAACCAGACTTGAGGTATCGAGGATGCACGATACTTGGAGTGACAATACTCATATAGTCAATACATGATACTTGCATATCGTGATACACGTTAGGAGTAAGGTATCGGCAATGCATGATACCAATCAACTATCACGACACATGGGAATTTGGTATCATGATACCAAACTCAACCGACCATGATTTTTGGACTTTTCTAAGTCCAAATTTTAAACTTTTTGTGTCTGTGTGCTTCTTGTGCTCTTCTTGTCAGCCCTATGTGTCTGTAGCTAGAAAATTCTATTGCTTTAGTCTTATTTGTCCCTCATGATATTAGACAGTTGTTGTGTCACCTTGTGTGAGTGTTCGGTCAAAAATTTGAGTCTTGCACAATGAAGTGCTCACCTCAAAGAGTACTCTGGTAATTTTTTAGCACTAGAACCCAGTTGTGCACTGAGTTCCATGTGATACAAGCTCTATGATATTGATTGTTGGGAGGTCCACAATACTTGCAATTATGAATGGAATGAAATGTGGTGAAACTTGGTTTTTAGTCTTTGGATGAGACCAGAGACTCTAGAAAAAAGCAAAATTTTTTTTAGGCTTGTGATTGATTTACTCTATTTCCTCACTCTTTCACCTACTTCTACCCTAATTCTTCACTCTAGACCTAATCCTAAAAACTTGTCACATACACAATGAGTATATGAAGTAACAAATGCAAGAAAAATTTTGAGTTTCCAAATTATTGAAATCACTCCACACTCACTACAACTACGCTTTAACCATCATGTAGGCACCTTGATTGAGGTCAATCCCCAACAAGAATGCCAAAAATGTGTGTACCTAAGCTCACAATGTCTTAGGGACTTGTGATGAAGGAGACTAAATTTCTATCATCAAGCAAGTGCATAGAGTGGTGGAATCGATACACTCATTAAATTATCAATCTGTCAATTAAACCACATCAAGTGTATGAAGAATGTGCTCACGTGATAGTTAATGTAGATTTGGGACAAGTAATGCATGCAAATTAGGCTAAATCTACCTAACATGATACCTTCTACACATTGGCATGTATCATGATACTTGGTGCAATAGTCGACACCAATCAAGTGATTCTCTTAGCTCCAATAGTAGAATATGGTCATTAGTGGGTTCTTGTCGAAGCTCTCAACAAGACACATCCAATGACACTACCTTCAACTAGATGAGATCTCTCTACCTTGTGCTATGATTAGAGAATAGAGTGGTAGGACACACCAACTTTTGCTTCCACACTTCCTATGCTTCACACACACACACCAATACAGTGAAAAGATATGGGGAAGGGTAGACAACACCTCTAGGCACACATTCCACATCTCAAACACACATACAAGCTCAAAGAGAAGAAGATACATAGACAAGAAAAAGTGAATTCGAATTTTTGCAAAGTTATTTCTTCACAATGGTAAAAAGTCTTTACAAAAGAGTCACAAGTGACTTATATACATGTGCCCTAAAGTTGGTCCTTTCACATAAGAGACGTACACTTTCTCTATAAATCCCTAAGTTCCTACTAATGTACAGGATAATATTACATTCTTCAAGGATAATGCATCAAGGATTCCTCTAGAGCAATTACAAGACTTCTCACAGTTTTACAATGGCTTTTGGGAAAAGAAAATAAGCCATTTTATTGAAAATTTGGGGCTCTACTTTTCCTCTCTTCTTTGTTTTGCTTTTCATCTTTAAACCTGTGCAACAAGGAGGAAGAATATTGGGAGGTATTTCTACATGAACTACTAAGAAATAGGGAAGAAAGGCTAACATATATCAAAAAAATGCATTATGAATATGAAAAAAGAAATGTTTAGCTTTGCATTGGATCGTGAAGTTAAAATACCATCACCATTGGGAAGGATATGGATTAGGTATACCACTCTATATGATATTAGTGTATAAAGACTTATCATATTGACAAATAGGTATAGCACCTAATGAATATCTAGAGTACGATGAGAATAGAGAAGTCACAAAAGAGCTTTTTGAGAAGTCCAATCCTTCATGGAAAAATACATTTCCAAATAAAAATAAAGAGTAGAAACTTTTGATTGAATGCTCCAAGCTTCATGAAACTAAACCCATCCTATTGTTTTATTCCAAGAAGAAGAGATTGGCCCAAGTTTTGGCTAACGAGGCATGCAAAGAAAATTCCAACTAGGTGGCTCGAGTTTCCAAAGCTTGCAACACCTAAGCAAGGAACATGGCTTATAAGAAAGTATATGTTTAGAACATGTAACACAATCACTGAAGATTTGCAAGATGTAAATGATCTCACTTATATATTATTAGTAACATTTCGCGGATGATAATAGATTGTATAGAAACATTCATAGATTGACTATATAAGGTATAATTCCCCAATAGATGCACCTCTTTTTTATTTTGTAGGACCCTAGACCTAGTACATTAGAGTGATACTTATGGGGGGTTATTGCATGTCTATTTTTAAAGATGCATTCAGCTATGGGTTTTTTGGGAGAGAATCTAAAATTTTTAGAAATCTATCATTGATTATGAAATCCAAAATTGTAGGTTATCAATCCTCTTAATCAGATTATCAAAAGACAGATATTAAAGACAAGCCGAATGCAAATGTCGAGTGGAGAAAAGCTTTTTACGATATGATTAATCAACTAGATGTGATGATGAGAAAAGATTTTGATTTCATTTCATGGGTTTATGTCATAGAATGAAATATTTGAGACTAAAGTAGTTGATGAAGGTTTCATCAAGGATGACAAAAGACTGGAAGGGGAAGAATGTTGGAGTTACTAGAAAATTAGCTTATCAAGAGTAAGAGTTTCAAAAGGTATTTAAATTAACTTAAAAAATGCACATTAACAAAGAAGAATAGGAAAAAAAGAAACCCATGGAAAATGTCAAAACATTGTATTTTAGTCATTGTAAATTATCTTTAGATGACCTATTTTAAGTGTGGACATGACCACAAAAATAGGTACAGAAGATAATTTAAGCCACTCTTGTAAGGATACTTGTTCATTTGAAGAATTTTCTCATTCTCCTTTATTCGTGTTTGTTGATATTGATTGGTGAGAATCTCCATAGAAATCCATTCCGAATCTCTCGTTTAACTTGCATTTTTATTTTTCTATTAGTCTTTTCTCGTCATGGTGTTGAAGATGTGAAGTTATGGACTATTTTTTCTTAGCTATGATAAGTTCTAGAAATCACGATCATTTCATGTAGGTGCTACAATGACTTGAGTAAATATTTGATATCATAAATGTACTCCTTATGAAAAATGGCACGATTTAGCAGTTTAAAATAATAAAAAGGCTTATTCATATCAAAAGTCATGACAAAAATAAAATTCAAGCTTGATTAACGAAACCTTTTTCCAAATACTCTTATTTTTTAGGTGTGACGAATGGATTTACATATCTTCTTTGTGTTACTTTTTGGAGTATTGTTAGCTAAGAAGGGTCTAAGGCGTTTGGATACTTCTTGTCTTGACAATGTAAAAATTTGTTGTGGTTGATGATCCTTTTTTCTATGATTGGAGGATAACACAATGATCAAATGTAGATGGATATATAGATAAATACATACATACATGCATGCATGCATACATATATACATACATGCATGCATGCATATGTACATAATGTTGGAGTTAGACGTCTGCGGAAGCACGCAAACAGCACAAGGAAGAAGAAGAAGCTTGGAGCACAAACACACAATAGTGAATGTATTACTAGAGAATGTACAAAGATAAGTAGCCCATTAGGGCAATAGGCATATATACAAGCCGGGGGAAAAAACCTCCTAAAGAGGGAAAAAAATGCCCCGGCAATCCTAGTGTGTTCACACACATCACTACCTAAATATATCAACAAATCCCCCCTGGGAGTGATGCGGTGAACAAGGAGTTGGCACTCATGTATAAGGAAGTGCCAAGCTATGTGGAAATCACTCCACAAAAGGAAGTAAGCCCAAAGCTTTGCGGAAAGCTTCAAACTTCTCCCTAGGCAGAGCCTTCGTGAAAAGGTCTGCAATGTTCTCCTGTGTGGGCACATATGCCAAGCTGATCTCCCTAGCAGAGAACCTCTCCCTGACATAGTGATAATGCACCTCAATGTGCTTAGTGCGAGCATGGAACACAGGGTTCCTCGCAACTGCCAATGCGCTCTGACTGTCAGTGAAGATGGTGGTCGCAGAAGACTTGCCAACACCCAAATCAGCCATAAGGCGTCTGAGCCACACACACTCAACAGTCGCTGTGAAAGCTGCCCTATACTCAGCCTCACAACTGGAAGTGGCCACAGTAGGCTGCTTCTTGCTCAACCAAGATATACATGAGCTACCAAGCATGAAGCAAAAACCATTGGTGGACACACGAGTGTCATAGCAACCAGCCCAATCTGAGTCAAAAAAAGCATGCAAATCTGGCGGTAGTGATCCCCCCTTGGGATAAAACAACCCAAATAGCCGAGTACCACTCAAGTAGCGAAAGATGCGCTTAACCGCCTTCCAATGCGTGACTCCTGGGCAATGCATAAACCTGCTCATCTGTGAGACAGCAAACTGAATATCTGGCCGAGTAATGTATAGCATCCAACAGCCTACTGATAGAGAACAACATCAAATGCATCTCCAGCATCATGAAGACTCAATCGTAAACCTGTCTCCATAGGAGTGGCAATAGGCTTACAGTCTTCAAGGCCAAAACGCTGCAATAATGTGTCAATATATTTCGTTTGACACAAAGCCATTCCACCATCAACTTGCATAAATTGAATGCCCAAATAGTGATGCAAATGCCCCAAATCAGACATCTCAAATGAGGCATGCAAATCAGCCTTGAAATCAGCAATATGTTTCTCAATAGGACCAGTGAGCAGCATGTCATCAACATAGACAAAAATGATCAGAAGCACATCATTAGCACGCTTAACATATAAGGTGCTTTCAGTTGGACTGTTCACAAAACCATGTGCAACCAGATAGGCATGTATCTTCTCATACCAAGCACGTGGTGCTTGCTTTAAACCATATAATGCCTTCTTTAACCTGCACACCTGGTTTTCATGCCCTTTCTGCACAAAGCCACGGGGCTGAAAAACATACACTTCTTCATGCAAGTCACCATTCAGAAATGTTATTTTAATGTCCAACTGATGTATATTCCAACCATGATGGCTGCAAGTGCACAAATGCTCCGAACAGTAGTCATACGGCATGTAGGTGCAAAGGTCTCATCAAAATCAATGCCTCTTTCCTGCGCATAACCCTTTGCAACAAGCCTAGCCTTATACCTGTCAACTGTACCATCAGGTTTACACTTCAGCTTGTATACCCACTTAGTGCCAATGGCCTTCTTGCCAGGAGGCAAGTCACATAAAGACCATGTACCATTCTTCATTATAGCATCATATTCAAATTGCATGGCAGCCACCCAATTTTTTGAATTCTGTGCTTCATCAAAAGAAAGAGGCTCATTCTCATCACAGAGACTAGACGCAGCCATAGCATAGCTGATGCAAAGGAGGCACTGTGAGAGCCTGAACGAGTACGATATGACAAAGGTGCATCTAATTTGCTGTCACGCAAAGTCTGCACCAGCCATTTTGGCATAGTTTTTGCCTGCTCAATACCAACTCTCTCATCAACAAGTGCATCATGTAAATCTGCATCAGAAATAGAATGATCTGCACCATCATATGAAACCTGCAAAGGCTGAGAAGTTGCCTCATCAGGACCAGCACTAGACTGTCCACCTATAAAAAGAGGCATCAATGTATCATACATGTCTTTGGAGCTAATGATGTCTCCTTAGAACATGAAAGCAATGGCTGAATAGCATCTTCCACAAAGACAACATCACGGCTAACCAGAATGCGTTTAGTCTGTGGATGATACAGACGATAGCCTTTACTTTCAGAACTGTACCCAACAAAAATACATTTTACTGCCTTATCATCCAATTTTTTGCGATGTTGTTCAGGCACTAATGCATATGCCAAACAACCAAAAACACGCAGATGAGCAACAGATGGCTTGCGGTCATGCCAAGCCTCATATGGAGTGATAGACTCCAGCGCTTTAGTGGGACACCGTTCAGTACATATGCTGCACACATGACAGCCTCAAGCCAGAAACTATGTGGTAAAGCCTGACTCTTGACCATGCACCTCGCCATCTCCATGAGTGACCTATTCTTTCGTTCAGCAACTCCATTATGTTGAGGTGTATACGGCACTGTACACTGGTGTTTTATCCCACGTTCAGCCAGAAATGCATTAAAATCAGAAGACATATATTCCCCCCCTCGATCAGAACGGAGGGTGCCCATTTTACATGCTGACAGATTTTCAGCCAAAACCAAAAACTGTTTAAAGCACATGAACACTTCGGACTTTGCTTTGAGGTGGATATACCCATGCATGCCTGGAAAAATCATCAATGAAAGTCACGAAGTAAAGGTAATTCCCAAAAGAGGGTGTCTGCATAGGACCACAGACATCACTATGTACAAGCTGCAATTTCTGCGTAGCCCGAACTGAACCATCTTTTGGAAAGGAGGAACGCTGCATTTTTCCCAAAATACAGCCTTCACATACATGTTTTCCAGGTGCCTCAAGCTTGGGCAAAGAAGACACCATATCAGATTTTTGCAGGCGTAGCAAACTAGCAAAATTCAGATGACCAAAGCGTGCATGCCAAAGCTTTGCATCTGACATAGCCTGAGAATCATGAACTGCACATGCCGAATCATTCACAGATCTTTCATAGTCTATGAGATTATACAGCCCACGACATAAAATGCTAGAAGCAATAATCACATCGCCATTTGATAGATCATGAACTGTACACCTGTCATCAACGAATTTCACAACCAAGCCAATCTTGGCTAATGCAGAAACTGATAACAAATTCTTCTTGATCCCTGGCACAAATAAGGCATCTGACAAGGTGAAAGAACTACCATCAGCAGTAGTCAGAATGATCTTACCAACTCCCATAACAGGATAAGAGGAGTTGTTGGCGCATGTGACAGTATTCCCTGTAGGGGCAGGCTCGAGTGAAGAGAAGAAACTGCGTTGTGAGGTAATATGTTTGGTCGCCCCACTGTCAAAGTACCAAACATCTGAGTCCACTGCAGACATGCACTGCTCATGAGAAGATGGGTCAAAACTGCAAACAGTAGTAAACGCCCATTCTTCTTCCTGCACAAGATTAGGAGACTCTGTTTTTGGTGTAGAGGCTTCTGCAACAACCATTCCAACCTCCTTTTTCTTTGCCTCTTTTGCAGCCAGTTTTGGACAGTTCTTTATGATATGATAATTCCCTTTACAGTACTTGCAAAACAATTTCTGCTTTTCTGATTTCTTCTCATCTTTATCCTGGTTCTTCGAATGTGAAGCATTTGCAGATTTCTGCTTACTAGTAGAAGAGCTCCATTTTCCTTTGCCCTTCTGACTAGCCAGGAAAGCTTGATCTGCAACACGCATAATGGACCTGTTCTGCTTGGAGTGATCTTCCTGCAACAGAATAGAGACTAACTCCTCAAATGATAAGGCATTTGGATTGCCTTTCATCATCAACCGAAGAGTAGAAGCAAAACTCTGATATGAATCAGGAAGACCATTCAGAACGGTCTGCACAAGTGAGCTATCTGGTATAACCTCATCAGCAGAAATCAATTGTTCCTTCAAATCTTTGATCTTCGTTAGGAAACTGTCCATAGAATCACCTTCATTCATGTGCTCACTCTCCAACTATTTTCGCAGGTAAGCAACACGAGCCTCATTCCTAGCTTGTTACAATGTGGTAAGTGTATCCCAAGCATCCCTAGCTGTTCTGCAAGAGCGAATATGAGGAATAATGGTACGTTTGACAGACAAAGCTATCAATGCATTTGCCTGGGCATCTCTACCATCCCAACGAATTTGCTCTGCAGTAGGTACAACAAAAACAGAAGCACGAACAAGAATCTGTGGAATATCATCTTCGACACCATCTTCATCAGCTCCAGCACCTGTATTTGTAGTACCTGTCGTTACAGGTGTAACAGGATGTCTTTCAACACCCTGCACAATGTTCCACAATCCTTTTGCAACCAAAACATGTCGCATCATATAAGCCCATAATGGGTAGTTGGTACCATCCAACTTATCCTCAATAGCCAACATACGGAATACATCACTGCTTTCAGCCATGGCCAGTGAGTAAAATACCTTGATGCAGAAAATTGACTGTATCTCAAAAAGTTGAACAGAACTGCCCAGATGAGTTCTACTAGACCTGTAACAGACTTCGAGACGCTTAAACTGGCGAACAGAAACTGGTATATACCTTTGGCACAAAAAGACGAAATAGCTTGCACAAGCGCTGCGATAGTGCGTTCGGAACTTGTGTGATTCTGAGACTGCAAACGGAGGAGTGTCGACGGTGCCGTAGATGAAGCGACGACCTACTTTGATACCAATTGTTGGAGTTAGACGTCTGCGGAAGCACACGAACAACACAAGGAAGAAGAAGAAGCTTGGAGCACAAACACACAATACTGAATGTATTACTAGAGAATGTACAAAGATAAGTAGCCCATTAGGGCAATAGGCGTATATACAAGCCGGGGGAAAAAAACCTCCTAAAGAGCGAAAAAAATGCCCCGGCGGTCCTAGTGTGTTCACACACATCACTACCTAAATATATCAACACATAAATACTATTTTCCTCTCTAGAACTGAGAAGAAACAAATGAGCTTTGGAAACAAGTCATTGCCACAATGGACAATGGCTTTTCTATTCCTTTCTAATCACATAATGTCATACATGAAGAATTCAAAAGAGCCAAACCGAAATCTTTCTAACTTTATTAGAAGGAGGCAACAAAGAGGATCAAAGTGTTTTATGGTGGAGGCAAGCAAGAGAGAGGATCAACGACTTATTTTGGCATTAATAATCCATCAATAGTGTGAAGCAAGAGACAAGATGGAGAAGGGCTCTATATACATGCACTAGAAAGGAAAACTTCTATATTCAAAGAAATGAGTCAAGGAGCAAGGGAAGATGCAAATGAAGCTCCAAAAGGAAAGGAAAAGACATGATTTAGCTCATCTGAAGAAAAGTGAAAAATCATGAAAGAGGGCATCTTTGGCCCCTTTTGAAAGGTATATAGCTTCAAATTTTAAAATCTATCTCCAAGCTGACTTTGGTGAGCGTCCAATGTGGCCCCTCCAAACCCTCTTTCAATCGGTGATGATGTAGCAGCTAGTCAACTTCTGACGCGTGTTTCGTTTTACTCGAGTGTCCATTTGTTAGTATTTTTATCTTGCTAAAAATATCTTTTTATAAGCTTTCAATACTATAAATATCATTGAAAACAAGAGATATTTAGTAGGCATGGATAAAGAATATGTTCTCAATAGTTACCTTTTGAAGAAACACCAATGAGTATGATGGCTTTTCTAGCAAGACAGTGGAAGGACATAGTTATGATCTAGAGCTAAGTAATTTCCAAGTTGATGTTTTCATTTCAATTTTTTTTTTCTCTTTGCTTTCATACAGTTTGTGAAAGCTAAATGTCCAGGCATAGATGTATTGGAAAATACATCAGCCACTAAGGGAATTTTCTTGCATTCAAAAACTATCTTCTATTTCGTGCATGAAAAAGGAAAGAATGTTTGTGCACTTTTTCTTTGAATCAAATGAATGTTTTGTTGCACAAATTCAAGTTCAAAGATTACTTTTACAGACACTCCAAAGTTTTCCTCCATTAGGCAAAATCTTGAGTACATGAGTTGTTCATAGGCAAAAAGTTGAAGCAGATGCATTGGCTTGGTTATGAACACCTCTCAGTGATACTCCTAGAACCCAGTCATGAACATTTCTTCAAATGTTTGCTTGTAGCATGCGGGTAGGTATTTTATACAACAGTGCCATGTGTAGCAAGCCTTGAGTGAATCAATTGTATTCATATCATACACCAAATATAAATTTCCATGCTCCAATCCTGGCATCGATACATGAGGTTCCCAAATATTCCTAAAGACTTTAAATGTTGTTTGCATTAGATAAAAAATCTTCATTGACATCTTGGCTTCTATGTTTGTCATATGACTCAATCATGGTAGCCAATGCCGGATGGTTGCCATCATATATGCCACAGTAGGGGGCCCTTGTGGTGGTGCAAAGTAGGGAGAATTGATCCAAATCTCACATTTCTTATCATTATGTACTTTAACCGCAAAAGCAAGCCATGATCGATGTCCAAGAATTGGGCCATAACAAGGATTGTACATGATATACATAGGGGCCTTTGACCATGTGCAAAGCATCTCAAGACACTCTCCTAGTAGGTTGCACCTCCAATTGGGTTGAAAGATGGTGCCCTTAATAGCTTGTGGAGGGAGATCTTCTGTTGGAACCACATAGCATGTGTAGGGAGTTCCCCTGTAACCCTTTGAATCTCATAATTGTATTGTGCCATATACATAAAATACAGTTTGTATTGGATCTCATTCATGGAGATGTATCTCCATGGCATGAGTTCTCCAAAGTAGGGTGACTTCAACATGTTCTCCTTGATCATGCCCATAGTCTGGAGTTGATCTTCTATGCAAGCTCAATGGGTCTTTCCCTAACTCCTCTACTGGTCTTAGCCAAGGAGGGCATGGTAGCCCAAAAGTTTCTTGACCCTCATTTGTGACACGGCTGCCAATGGTTGTCTAGGGTTCATATTCTTCTTCAAAATTGGGTCCTATAGAATGGTGATAGTATCATCTGGCTATAATAGGTCAAGTGGGGGAGAAGGCCTCTAGAGTATAGCCTATTCTAATAGTCGGTTCTTGAGTGTAGCAACTTGATCGCACAATTTGTTCAGTTCTTCCAACACTTCAGGAGGGATCATTGTCTATTGGGGATGTGGTTCTTACTGTTCCACTGGTTGTATGGTCACTCTAACATTTTGTAAAGTGGCACATTCCTCTATGAGCTTATCATGGTCCTCAACCAATCTTGCATGGTCTTCTAAAATAAGCTTAATAGTTTCTGAGGGGATTTCCTAGAACTACCTGGGATTAAGTGGTGCTCTTGGATAATCCATGGCAGCTTCAAAATTATCCCAGTTTTGTTCTTGCAATCTCTCATTTTCCTCACTTGAAGCTAGTCTTCTACTTCAGTGATGGCTTCTTTGTTTTGTTGTTCTAACTGCACTTCCATAGCATGGTAATTATGCTCAAGGAATTGAAATAGCCTATAATTGAGTTGTGATGCTCTATAACTCCTGATAGCACTTACCTATGGAAGTGAATTCTTCACACACCTAATGCATACTGGTGAAAATTTGATGCAACATAGTGTTGATGGTGGATACAGAGTCACTGGAATATGGATTCGCGATTGTACGAGAATCAATATGTGATACAGTGCAAAACAGGGAGGGTAGGGGACTATTGGATGCTAATTTGAACATGTGTGTGAGTGCACAGAATAATGTAGAAGACGATCTACAATCATTTGAATAGCGGGTTAGTGTTTGGGTTTTAACTTGAGTTTTTCAAGTCCGATTCATGCAGTTCAACTTGCTATGCATAGCTTATTTTTTAGAAAAAGATATATCAGATTTTGGGTGTTAGGTCATCGAAATCGCAAAATACAAAGTAGTAGTGTTGCAGGTGAAGGTGAAATTGATAGCTGATGCTTGTTTTGTGCATATCTTGAGCTATGTATCTCCGATTGAGGGGTTCTTTATCTTGTTATGTAGCCAAGAATGAGTTCTTGAAGTTTGTTGAGGAGCAAAAGTTTAGATTGAGAGGTTATCATCTTTGAAATAGTAAAACACATAGCATTATATTTTCACCATAAGAGTGACCCTAGTTGCTTTTGGAGTTTCATTTTGGTTTGGAACTTCTTCGAGAGAGATTTTTTGGTGTGCAAGCTCTTATTTTTAGAGTTTGGAGGCATTTTCCATGTATGATCACTGTGGTAGCTCCTCCGTATGAGATTAAATCATAATCTTGTCACATGTTTGACATGTGAGATGACATTGTAGTATACTCTTTTTGAGGTTTATGTCATCATGAATTTGATCACGGTATTATCAGTGAATGTATAGTGGCATTGTGGCCTATATCTTGCTTATGCCACTTAGTTATGGATTTACTTGCCGGTTGCACAAAAGTTTATGAGAGTTCATTTTGGATATTCGTTGGTACTTTTATCTTTGTTTTTATGCAGGTACATGATCTAGATTGGAGCCTTAGTTGCAGATCTATTTATCACCTTGATTGCTATTATTTTAGCATATGGTCATTGATTTGATATCTCATTTGCCAGTGTGGTTTGTGGCATATGTGGATGGTGATTCCCACATGGTTATTTTGGTTCTAGAGTTCATTTTACAGAGGAGATGCTACTGAATTTTTATCGGTTTTTATGCTAGATCCTTTATGCTTGTGTGATAGCTTTGGATCATTTCTCATCTTCACTTGGACTTGGTCATAGGTTGTTCATGATAGGTTGGATCATCTTACAAGATTCAT
Organism: Ceratopteris richardii; assembly: GCA_020310875.1. Taxonomy (NCBI): domain Eukaryota; kingdom Viridiplantae; phylum Streptophyta; class Polypodiopsida; order Polypodiales; family Pteridaceae; genus Ceratopteris; species Ceratopteris richardii. The sequence goes on from CM035419.1 coordinate 124,270,604, forward strand.
TCTTGAGTGGGAGGTGTATCACCACTGTGTTGGCATGCATTGCCATCAGTTTTTGGCATATATATTAGTCATTATCTTTGGTTGGATCAGTGATAGGTGGTGATAGATTACTCATTGTTCTTTTGCTACTACCAAGTCATTATCTTTGGTTGGATTAGTGACAGGTGGTGACAGATTACTAGTTATCTTGTCTGATTGCTCAGTTTACAAGGGATACTCTGTCGAATTTTTTAAAGGATTTTTTCACATCTACTTAGTCGATTTGGAGACTCGGTGAGCAGGCTTATGCTCATGGTTTTATGTGCATGCTAGATGCATGATTAAGTGATAGGTGGTTCACATGGTTTCTTCTCAAGCGAGGCATTTGTGATGTGAGTTATGCATATGGATATGCAGGTGTGATCCTATTGGTGATATAGTATATTTTTTCTAGCCTCTTGTTACATTGTTGGTCTCTTAGATTGCCAGCATGATGTCTTCTCGGTTTGATGGCACTGACTTTCCGAGATGGAAAGTTCAGATGTCGCATACATTGGTTCGTGCGGGGTTACATATGTATGTGCATAGAGATGCACAGAGGCCTCGTGACATGCCCGACCATGTATGGATGGATATGGATGCATTGGCTAGCTCCACTATCCGATTACAGCTTGTGGATTCTATATATGAGTCTGTGATGTATGAGGAGATGAGTAGTGCATTATGGCAGAGACTACATGATGTATTCGAGTCCATTGACTCATGTGAGACATAGATCACATCAACATCTTTGATGTTGGCACTGTGGTCATGAGGGCCATATTTGACGGCATTGCTTTAGGTAGATGCGATGACGACATTAGAGATATGCATGCGATGTGAGTCAGGTAGTGGTTTCAGGAGAGTCTATGATAGTTCATTATGCCAGTGATGGTGATATCACTTTCTCCTATGGTTCATCTCATGATTCCTCTTGCTCATTGGATAGCACACATATGGCTTGGTTGCTTGATGCATTAGCCACTTTTCATGTTACTCCACATCATGAGTGGTTTTGTCGATTCTCATGTGAGAGTCATGGATGTGCACACTTGCCTAATGGTATGACATATGACAATGAGGGTGCACGAGATGTATGCCTTATGCTACTTAGTGGAGCATCACTTATACTCAGACATTTATGTTATGTGCCTTCATTCCCTATGAGCTTGATTTCAGTTAACCAGTTACAGGAGAGCAGATGTTATGCATTTCTTGGTGAGCATCATTTTCAGTTGTAGTTGGGACAGCTTATGCTTGTCAAAGATGCTAGGATTGGGCACATGTATCCACTATAGGTACTTCATGTGAGAGATAGTCTCATCTCAGTGGGAGTTCAACCTTATGTGTGATGTGAGACTTGTCATGTCTCATTTTGTCTACCTAGACATAGGTTTATTGACATTCATGATACACATGTATGGAAGGATTCAGATGATCAGATGGATGCACATGTAGAGCATGTTTTGGATGCTCGTGATGCTTATGTAGATCATGATTTTATTGATCATATAGATGCTCATATGGAGCATACTTTGGATGATCAATTGGATGCTTTCGAGCATGATGTAGATGCTCATGTAGAGTATTATGATGATACTCAGTTAGAGTTTGATCATCAGTTTGACCTTGATATTGATGTTGTGCAGTTAGCTCATATGGAGCATGATGATACACTTGGTGTGGTAGAGCAAGATAGCTCTTATGATACACAATGTATGCTAGAGCATACTAGCTCTCAGGATGCACAACTAGACACATCCTTGGTTGATAGGATGATTGATTTGGATGTTGATGAGTCAATGATCATGCAATCATTCTTGGATTCCCTCATACCAGATGTTGACACAGATATATCAGGACATGTTGGTCTTGACGATGGTGCTTTGGATGCCTTGGATATAGGCATGGCTAACATGCTTAGGTTAGCCCGGATAGCACATGTTTCGTCAGCATTCGGGAGTCTGATGTACGAGTTGTTATGCTCAAGACCAGATGTTGCACTTGCTATTGGAGCATTTGCACTTGGAGTTGTCAGTCGTTCGATGATTGACACATGCATAGAGCGAGTGGGAGCTTTGCAGGAACTTTGTCAGTTCTTGCATCAGTTAGATGTGAGCTCGACTCTTATCGATATGATTCTAGATCAGTTTGAGGTGCATGGATACACCTTATTCAAGGCAACTGGTGTAGGCTGATGTGTATGGGTAGAGATCTAGACTCTTCCTGTGCATTATTGTATAGTCCTACATCATTCTTTGTATGTTACCACTTACGGTCACATTGACCCTTAAGTGGGAGATTGTTGGGGATGTAAGGTTCAAATGATCTTACCCCCATATTCATATATATACATAATATAAAGAGCATTGCCTTAAGAGAGATCATTATGTGGGTTTCGAGGCTCCCATGCATATGTGTGCATCTCTTCACTTCTCTCTCTCCTTCCATCTCTTCCTTGCTCCTCTTGTTCTGCACACCAAAGCCCCTCAAGAGAGATCATTATGTGGGTTTCAAGGCTCCCACGGATATGTGACCGTCTCTTCTCTTCTCTCTTTCTCTCTCTCTCTCTCTCTCTCTCCTTCCATCTCCTCCTTGCTCCTCTTGTTCTCCACACCAGAGCCCTTCACATTATTCCATAAAGTATAACAACTTCCTTGGCTTGGAAGTGGTGTACATACAGAAGAGTATGTATGTCACTCAAAAGAAATATATCAAGGACATGTTAGCTAAGCTAAAAATGGAGAATGCTAAAGTTGCAGGTACACCCATGGAGGTGAATTCAAAGTTAAGTTCTCATGAAGGTGAAGTAATTGAAGATATAAAAAGCTACCAAATCTTGGTGGGAAGTTTGAATTATGCAACATTCACTAGGGTAGACATTTGCTATAGTGTAAGTGTTGTGAGTCAATTCATGCATACTCCTAGGAAGTCACCACATGGAAGCCAAAATAATACTCAAGTATCTAAATGGAACCATAAATGAAGGCTTATTCTATCCATATACATGTGATATATATATAAAGATATTCTATTATGCAGATTAGGTATGATCAAAGGATGAGAGGAGTACTTCAGGTTATCTTACATTTGCAAGTACAAAGCTCATTTCATGGCCATCCAAGCAGCAAACCATTTTTGCTCTTTCATCTATTGAAGCTAAATATAGAGATTTGGCAAAAGCAACTCAGGAAGCCATGTGGTTTAAGACTTTATACTTAGATTTGGGTGTGAAGTATTCTACTCCTCATATCTTGGGGGACAATATAAGCTCTCTTCACCTTGCAACAAATCAAAATGATCATGCTAGGACTCAACATATTGAGGTTCATTATCATTATGAAAATCACAAGCAAGGATATTGAACTCTCATATGTATCAACTCAACAAAAATGTGCATATATGATGACCAAAGCATTGGAAGGAGTGAGGCTAGATAGATTCAAAGCTATGATTTGAATTCAAAATTCAAATCAACTCCTAAAATTGTGGACTATTTTTAGGTGGAATCAATCAACAGTTATGAGGGAAAGTGTATATATACTCCAATCAATTTTGTCGTGGGATATGAAGCTCATCACACTCATTTTGAGTGATTCAAGTCTTACCTTGAAGCTAGAGAAGTCCTCCAATTTTTCATTGTATCGTATCTAAGTTAGTGATCTATTTACACCTCATTTTCATAGCTACATTAATCTTTGTCTACTATTATAGTAGATTGACTAAAGTATATCAAGTTCCCTGTGTGTATGGTCTTATTATCTAATCTATTGATTGAAGTATGAATTTGGGATTGTTTTAAGAATACCTACAAGTTTTCATAGTTATTGGAGTTGTAGATCTTGTGTTATGAACAAATCGACATGATTGTGTCTGTGTATCTTCATCTTCCCCTTGACTTATTTAGACATTGATCTTAGTATAGTCCTCCTAAATTGATGAAATAACTTGGTACAACTTACTCAAAACTTCATTTGAAAGTTTTCAAAAGGCGTCAAGTTTATTCCTACTAGGTTGTAAGCTCTAAGGAAATTACTAAGTGTGTCTTCTTCCATAAATAGAAGGTTTTCTCAAGTTGATTTGTACACAAGTTATCTGTTTTGACATAGAAGTTTGAGAATGATGTTCCTAGGTATTACGGTAATACAAATGCATATATTGAAAACCTAGGGGGTCTATTAAAGTTTTTTGGAGTTACTTAGGCTGTTCTAGAGCAGGCTTTTGCAAAGACTCTCTCCTCTCTATGCATTAGCCATCACTCCCCATAATTGAATCCTAGTATAAACTTGCAAACTTATTCAAAGATCGTAAGGCATATAAAAACCCAAAGCTCTTCATATCCCTATAAAGCTTCTCGCAAGCTCAAAATTATGTGAATCAAACCTCTAAGCACCAAAATGTGGCCTTCAAAGTTAGATAGGTTGTCATGTGAGGGTAATTTAGAGAAGAAAGTGATGAACGAATGTTTTGGAGGGATTAAAATCCTTATGTATCCATAGGAAACTTTTGAACTCTATGGACCATGTGGTAGTGCAAGCTCCATATAAGTTCTATATGATTGATTTCCTATATCTCCTTCAAATAGTTCTTTATTCTACTCCCATAAGTAGAGATTCCTAATAATTTATGTACTTGGAAGTGTGTAGTTGATGCGCATATCCTCAAGAGCTCACAAACACTTGCGTGGAGGTTCCATAATCCCATAGATGATGAGGGGTACAAAAAAAGGACCATAGCATCATATGAAACATACAAGATAGGAGAGAGAGAAAGAGAGAGAGAGAGATAGAGAGAGAGCCAAGCTCTCGTGCACATGCTAATGAGATGGTGTGCGGGAGTATGTGAATAGTCCGTTTTCTAATCCTTTACGTATCATATGACTCCGATAGGAAGTGTGCAAAAATTGCTCAATTTCTCTCAAAGACAACTCTTGTTTTGCTCAAGGGTATGCATAGAATATGAAGAAAATCGTGTTTCATGATATACAAGAAAACACATAAAGATTCTTAAAGATCATGCCACATGATCATCTAAGATATATCTCTCTTTCTCCACGTAATACATCCATCTGCATGTCCACATGAATACCAATTGGAACCCATGTGCTATCTCTAAACTAGGAGGAGTTTCTTATCTCTCTCATGCACCAACAATGAAGTCTAATTGATTAATTGAACCTTGTATCTATTCTCTAAATCAGCTTCTCACATAGAAGAAATATGAAAGCCTCGTACAAAGAAAACTTCAAAAGTTTTTCCTACACTAAAATAGTCTCTCATATAGTGTAGAATAGGCTTAAGGAATGTAGTTTTCAAAAGTTATCAGAAGCTTGGATACTTACTCACCTATTCCATGCTAGTAGGAGAAGAATGTATTGCCATACCTTTTCCACCCACCTCTCACGAGAGAATGTTAAAGATCATAATTAAACATCATTGCAAGGTTAGTTCTTTGTCGAGATGCTACTCTTACAATAAATGTTACAAGTGAACGTGGGCATAACACCCATGGGACCCCCTATATCCCACAAAGTAGGGGTTAGATGCTTGGCACTTCTAAGATACATAGCCTAAAGGTCTTCTAAGTTAGAGATTTGGGAAGGGATGGCCTTAAGGCTAGATGAAGTAACTAGTTTGAACTTGTCAAAAGGCTCAAGGGATTTTGAAGAGCCTGAAGGTAGCAAAGCTGTGAGCAACCCAAAAGCATACACATTGATCTTATCACAAGAGTGTCAAGGGTGTCCACAATACCTAGCAAGGTTTGAACCCCTACCCCCAACCTAATAGGTGGGGGCACCGACCAACTATGCTCGCATGCATGGACTCAATCTTTCAATTTTATTGACCTAACATTGAGTCCATTTAAGCACATACTGTAGGTCATCCTTATGAAATCTAGGCCAATAAATTTGCCTCTTGAGAAGATCATATGTCTTGCTAACTCTTGGGTATCCCATATTATGTGTGTTATGGCACTCAAAGAGAACTGCTATGTCCTCTAAATCTCTATGGACACAAATCTTACTTACATTTATGAAATAGATATCCATCATGTATGCTATGATTCTTCTAGTTGAGTCCTTGTTTAAAACCATGTAACTAGATCCCCTTCTCAATGGTTTTCCATATGTCAAAATATGCAAGATAAAGTATACATCTTTCTCTTGTAGATTTAAGCATCTTACTAGTGAATTTCTATTCCTAAAATTATGTTGTATTAAGTCCTTAAGAGGACCTAAACATAGGTTTATGGTAAAAAACTAAATATCTACTATGGTCAATGTCCCCTCTTCCTGGTACTAGTCCTATTAGTAGATCAATGGGAAAAACATCTTTAAAATAAAACATTTAACTGATTAAAACTTTTTACCACGCATTCCTACAAAAAAGAATAACGCAAAGTCTAGTCCTTATTTACATTTTTGGCATGAGCATATACATCAAATGAGCTACGTACATGCATATACTCACCATGAATTTAACCATACAAAAGATATAACTCTTAAATATGGTTACCATCAATTATAACTAAGTACATCCATCTTACCTTGGATAAAAATATTACTTCCACCTTTGAGGGGTTATATGAATCATGGAGAGAGAGAGAGAGAGAGCATCATGTCAATGGTAGCTCTTTGCTAGGATGCTACTCTTATAATCAATGATACTTTTAATGAAGTGCTTTCAAGACATTCGTGAAGCTTAGGGTAGAAGTTGTACAACAAGAGATGAATTAGTAAGCTACTATGAGACCTTATTGCTATTCTAGTACACAAGATCAACATCTTATTGCTATTCTAGAAGTTGTACAAGAAGAGATGAATTAGTAAGCTACTAATTATAGTACACAAGATCAACATCTTATTGCTATTCTAGAAGTTGTACAAGAAGAGATGAATTAGTAAGCTATTATGAGACCTTTACACAAAATTATAGTACACAAGATCAACATCTTATTGCTATTCTAGAAGTTGTACAAGAAGAGATGAATTAGTAAGCTACTATGAGACCTTTACACAAAATTATAGTACACAAGATCAACATCTTATTAGTATTCTATTGTAAGGGTCTTGAGGTTTTGTATAACGCATCCTCTACTTCTCTCATCGGTGGTATTCCTTTTGTTTTTGGTTGATATGTACACTCGCTCTGTCATAATCAATCAAACATAACTAAAAATAGAATCCTTGGAAACATCTTGGAAACATATTGGTGATTTCCCTCAGTTTTTCTTAACTACAATCCATTTTTGCACTCTTATTTGCGATACTCCATTCGCAAGTTATTGCAGTCCTGTAATATCATCCTCTCTACTTCATAGGTTTTGGAGGTCCTATTCTACTTCAATTTTCTCGATGCACTATAAGATATTTATTTAATCCATCTTTTGTTTACTTGCCTATCACGCCTCTTACTTTTTCCTTTTTTACAACCCCCCCCCCCACCCCCCCCCCCCCCCCCAAAAAAAAAGAAAAAAAAAAACTCAAATGTGTGAGGAAAGTACTTTATTGATGGTGCATCTTGCACCTTAGAAAAGAACACATCCAAACCATCTCCCTTCCCTTTCTTTATCATTGCTTTTCCCTTTCAAAAGTTTCCGCCCTTCGCTTCCATACATGGGGACATGAAGATTTTGTGAAACATTTCAAGCCATGTGTCCTTTGTACCAACGTGGCATAATACATTGCTTTATATGTCCAACATGTGGCCATAAGACTTGGGCAAAACAACACTCTCACAAACGACGATTTTGATGGGCTGCACTTCTTTTTTTTTATAAAGGAAGTTTGGATTGGCCTATTCTCTCGGACTTTAATTAAAATAAAGAAGAAAAGTTACAAGTGAATGGGACTAGTGCCCATGGGACCCCCCAAATCCCACAATGCAAGGGACAAGTTCGATAAGTTAGAGGACATTACAAATGAGGCGGATAAATCTATCATCTTCCTCATGCGAGACCCATTTGGGTTTCAACTTGTTATCTTCGAGGAGATAAATACAGTGATGCCTAAAGAGAGGAGATCTCTTATCTCGGGAGATTCTTTTACCTAGAAGAAACAAGGATTTCTCAATCAACTATTCCTTTAGGGCTTGGCCAAAATTGACAGCACATCACTCCCTCCAAATCTTCCAAAGAGTCTTACCCCTGATGGCATTCCACAACCTTGATGAGCAGCCAACCACCTCACCCAGCAGTGCCTGTTGCCAATTGATTTGGTTTGTGAGTCTCAAAACCCGTGTCACGTGATGCCAGATAACACGGGACTTGGAGCCATTGAAGAAAAGGTGAACTAAATCTTCGATGCATCGATGGTAGCGCTTGTACCATGGAGGCACACCACAAATTTCGTTAGCCCTTGCATTCGACCAGATACCCTTCCTTATGTAAGGTCTGCCACATGAGAACGGACTTTTTGATTTCAATTAGGGCTTGAAAGAATCTTTGACACTTTTTTTTTTGAAAGGAGAGTAAAGGTCTTCACATTTGAATGAGATTGAAGTTACATTATGGAGTCTTGGATATGACCTTTATCTTTTTTTATCATATAGAAGTGTTGTTCTTCCGTTGTACTTTAAACTTGGTACGGTGGTGGAATCTCCATCAAAAGGAGAGGAAGTTTGCATTCCTTAGTGGGGACAAACATTCAACTAGAGTATAGACTATCTCTAGGGAAAGGGGGAAAATATGGGAAAAAACACTAGAGAAACTAGGGTGTGAAATTGGCACTCTCATCTAAAGTTCCCTACATGAACACGCTTATACAAATGTCTTCCTTTTGCAAATTCAAGTTGTTTCTAAAGAGAAAAAGAGCTCTCACCTAACATCCCCATAGCATGACAAATTTCTCATTGTGCCTCCATTCTATGTAAACCCAACCTTAAACACATGTGCCCACAAAGATCTCATTCTATATAAACCAAACCTTAAACACATGTTTCTCTAAGCCTAAAGATGCTAATACACTACAACACTCTACTCTCTACCCCACACAAAAGTAAGAAAAGAGTTTCCATCCCTTTGGCCTTTTAACTCCTTGACGGTTGAAACTCAAGGAGCCATATGAACAAGCACTAAGTATGAAATAGGAATGTGGCTGGGTTTTTGCGAGCCCTATATAATCCCTTTGTTTGTCCTGTGCACGAGACCAAAAGCCGTTGTTGCCTTGTGCACTCTGAAATTACAACCGAGCAGCTTCGTCGCTGCAGGACTCGGGAAACCGGCGTGTTCCTTCATCTCAAAAGAAAATTAAGAGTAGAAGAAGAGCTCGCCCTCCACATGGCGAGTAATCTCACTGGGATATATCTTCATGTTGTTACAGATGTTATAAACAACGTCCGGGAGGATTTCATTAATGAAGGCGTTGATGAAGCCGTTCTCCAAGAGCTCCGATCGGTGAGGCCAGCGCAGACCTTTTTCATCTTCGTACTGTACGGCTTATGTTATGTGCATTCTCGAGTGTGGTTACTGCCATTTCGGAGAGACTTGTCCTTTTTCGCTACAAAACAAGCATGCAATAGGCGGCGCTGCCCTACATTTCTGTTGTCTCAATGCATAGACATGAATATTTTGAAATCATATGCCATAAGATGAAAATTTTGGTGGAGCATGTATTCTTTTCCCGTCATTTTTAATGACATTTTGCAGTCAGAGTAATAATCAAAGTCAGGGGGCATGAGTCTTAGCTTAATGTCAGGGTTCGGTTGGAACTAACTATAGTCGATCATAAAGTTGATCATTCAGTACTGGTACCTGCTTTCGCGTTTTGTAACGTAAAGTTTTTATTTCATATTGTGTGTGTGTGTGTGAGAGAGAGAGAGAGAGAGAGAGAGAGAGAGAGAGAGAGAGAGAGAGAGAGAGAGAGAGAGAGAGAGAGAGAGAGAGAGAGAGAGAGAGAGAGAGAGAGAGAGAGAGAGAGAGAGAGAGAGTGCAGTTGTGGGAGCTGAACCTTATGCAAGCTGGGGTCATCCAAGGTGGCCATGTGGATAGCTATGCTACGGGGGTCATGGGGGAACATCCTTCTCTCGCTTCTATGCATGACCTCAACATGCCATATGAAGGGGAGACCCCTACTGCAGAACTGCTATTTCCACCAGTAAGAATCATACGTAGTTTTTGAATGTCTACAAAGTTATGAGCTTAAAGCGTGCCGGGAAGCACATAAAAAAAAGAAAATTTCAAAGAGATACTTGTTCTTACTGCAGACACCGGTACATACTCCTTTGCCAACTTTTAGTGCTTCAGGCTCAGTTCCAGAGCATCCAGACGTCGCTAATACACCAGATATTGCAATTGGGAGGCCGGCTCCATACATGGTAAGTGCATTGTTTGTGCCAATGCCTTCTTGGAGTATTTTATATCTCTCATTACGCTGCCTGTGCAGCAACCTTCCCCATGGGTCCATCAGAGGCCTGACATGAATATAGTAATGAATCCAAAGCTTGACATGAATGTAGGTGAGTTGCAATTCTGCCTCTTTGAGAAACCTAATTTATGGTGCAACTCCTTTGAAGTTCTCCTTGTAGTTTTGTAAACAATCCATCCTTGTGTGGTTGTTCAGCGTATGAAGGTGGAGATGAGGAAGAACCTTCCAATGGTCATTATTTAGTTACGAAGGTAATATCATGTCAAGTTGTGAATGCTTATTTGCATTTATAGTTTCCTTGTGTGATATTTTTCCTTTTCATAACACAAGAGTCAGCTGTATTTAGCACCATGCATGCTAGGAATAGATTCGAGCAATCATCCACTGTTTGCAGGAAGCTCGCTTTTTGTACTGCATATGCATGGTTTACAACAGTAAAACTAGTTTGATGAGTTGAAAAACTAGGTATAGGGGTTTGTAGTTCACAGAAACAATCCTACAGCAGCTAATTGCGCTTACTA
>CM035419.1:124286505-124311505 GCA_020310875.1 Ceratopteris richardii
CTCTCATATATATTAGAATGGATCAAGAGAAAACCCCAATTCACCCTCAAATGACATAAATCTTAGTGAAGCCATTGCCCTTTAGCTTGCTCTTGCACATTCTAAGTTCTCCTTCTCTTCTCTAAGCCAAGTGTTATACAACACTAGATAGCCCTCAATGAGTATTTTAAGAGTATGGAGTTATAATTTTGACCAAATTTGACCAAATTTGACCAAAACCAACTATGGGAAAGGTAAGGTAGAATCAATATGTACGTATTGTATGTTTCAACACGTTTTTAAGGTACGGTTCAAATTTTGGTACAATATTGAATAATCAGTACGTGGAAGTGTCACTTGTGTGCACATTTCTTTTATTTTTCCATATGTCCTATCATGCCAAGTGGCCTAGGGTTTTGCCCATTCAAATCTTTCTCAAAAGGTGTTCCTGAATCCCATGCTTCTAAAATGTTGTGTCTTCTTTTTTTGGGATTAGTCTTCGTGAGTTGAACATTAAGAAAGAACTAAGGGTCTTGAAATGACATCAATTAGGTAGAAATTCTGCCCAAGAAATACAAAGAAATTTTTAGTTTTTATAGGAAATAATATCCGTATGAAAAATTTATATTTTTCCTGCATATACCATATAGTTCACATATGGCATGAGTGAGGACTCTGAATCCACATTTGTTCATCCTCCTGCGTCCTCTTGTATACTAACTTTGAGGTATCTTAGGGGGGATATTACACTGATGGGTTGCTTCCATTAATTGGCAATCTTCGGGAGGAAATAGAATTTCACACTGGTGAGGCAAAGCTCATTATTGCATCGGGTGAGCAATAAACAATAATCAATGAGACTTGTTTATTCATCAATGAGACTGTTCAAAAATCAAAGACCAGATCTTCACCCTTACCTTACACAATCTTGAGATTGTGAGCTCTAGTTGAGTGACAGGCCAATGTCTTTAGGGCTCAACACTACTTGATAGGAAGGCTAAAGCGGTCCATTGCAAGTTTGCAATTTTAATTTGGGCTTCGAGTGTATTCAAATGTTTTTTGGGCAGCATCAAGGTGGATAGAACTCCATATTTTTGCTTGATAGAACTCTATATTGAATAGTAAACATAACTGTTATGAAGGTATATATATTTTTATATTTTGTGGGTAATAGATTACTTGAGTTTTAGCCAATTTATGTAGAATACTCTCAAGACTTTTTGAATTTTGTTTTATGTTTTCAAAAGGTACGTATTGGTTGCATACCTTAAATAACATTCAGTACAAATGTACGTTCCATACATACCGTATTCATATCGTACCTTATGTACCTTTCCACCTTGGGGAAAAGTGACCGATTAGGGTTTGTGAAACACAATGTGACATTGTTTCCAACAATCCCAATCTTAATAATCTGCATAACTTTGTAAGAATATTGCTTTGTAAAAATATTTGAGATATTTGAAAAACCTTCTTAATGCCTCCCAATGAAGTCTGAGAGGTTAAGCATGAACCTTGATAGTTGAGAAACTACAAACTATATATCTGGATTCTTATTACAAAGATATATCTAGCATCACACTGCTCGAGTATGTAATATAGCATCAAAAGGTTTTGAATCTTCTTTTGTTTGCAAAGAAACATTAGCATCCATAGGAGTTTGCATAGGTTGTGAATCTTGCGTTTCAACCTTTCAAGTAGTCTTTCAATGTATTTTTGTGGTGTCGAGAATATACAATTATCCTTGTGAATGAATTCAATGCCACAATAATAATGTAGAAAACCAAGATCATTAACCTCAAAAACTTTCTTCAGTTTTGACTCGACAAATTGAAGACTTGAATCTTTGGGACATTTCATGATCATATCATTATCATGAATGATAATTATAATCAAAACATTTTCCTTTCACTTAACATGAAGTGTAGGAGATACCTCTGAGTTTTTAAAACGAATGTAAATAAGATACAAATGTATCTTCTCATATCATGCTCTGACTTAACATAATGTTCTCGAACCAAACCTTATGTGCAGATGCGGTTCTTTGGCAGTTTATCATCGCATATATGATATGCATAATGTGATAGGAAAGTAATGACCATAGTGATGCATTTGTCATCAATGATCATCATCATCCTCCTCCTCCTCATCATCATCTTCGTCATCACCACCATCATCAACAACAATATCCTCCTCGTCAACAATATACCATCATCAACAATATACCATCATCAACAACAATATCCTCCTTGTCAACAATATCCTCAAGTGCATGGCTCTCCACTGTGGTGTAACAAGATGAAGAAGGGATCTCACCATCATGTTCTTCTTGCAATGCAAGAAGTCGACGATCATCCTCTTCTTTCTCTATCATTGCTAATGTCACTTCCATTTTTTGAAATCCTCTTTCTTTGATTTTGCATACAGGACGTAAATTCGTATGAATGTACACCAACTTTTCAACGTTTCTTGGCAGCAATTTATATCTCCTCTTTGTATGTATCAAAGAAAAGGTACTCCAATTCCTCTCACAAGGGGAAGCACAAGACCCTTGAGAAGAAAGCACACGAAGAGCCAATTTCTGCAAATTGGGTACACTTGCCCCAAATGTTTTCCACCAGTTCACAGCATTATGCATTCTACTTTCATCCTTTGCAATAGGCCGTGCAAATAAACCTTCCATAGACCTATACATGTCCATTTCATCAATTAAGACTCCTTGCTTTTTTATATCATCACCACATGTTTATCTTTCAATGAGGTCAAACATGCACCTCTGGATCCAACAGTGGAGATTTACTCTTCCAAATAGGGTGAAGCATATATGCTGTTGCATGAAGAGGTGAATGTAACATATTCCACCTTTCGACACATAAATTTTTAACTTCTTCAAGTCTTGCTGAATCAATGCTCTATATAGAAGAAATACTCTCAATCATTCTATCTGTAAGTTCATAAATGAGACCCATAGTGGCCCCGTCTCTATTAGCCAAGCGCAAGACTTTCTTAATAGGAGCACATATTTTACTGTGCATAGTGGAGCTGATACGCTATATAGTCTTGTGGTTGACTACCATGATCTTGTAGTTGCACTTTCCTTTGAGGGTGAATTTGGGGTTTACCTGGATTCATTCTGGTATATATTTTAACAATATCCCTTGCTTGTCTCCAAAAAAATGCACCAAGGATAATAGAAGATACATCTTCTTCCTTTTTGGTTCTAGCAACTTTTTTCCTTATGTATTCTTGGCTAACCATCAAAGATCTCAAGTCGTCGTACACTCTCTCATCAAGCAAGTTTGACAACATAATAAACATGTATGCAAATCTAGTTTGTGCTTGCTTTACCAAATCATTGCTGCGATGTTTTCTAAATAAAGCAAGCACACTAGGCTTCATCATGACAAATGCCACAACTTTCACGTCATTATCCAAAATAGGCTTCACCCATTCCAAATGGCCAATATCTTCAAACAATAAATCTAAGCAATGGCACGTGCATCGTGTATAAAAGATATGTGGCCATTGTTGCTCAACTAAATAGCTAGCTCTTACACAATTAGATGCATTGTCCATGCATATCTTGACTAGATTCTCTGGCCCCACATTCATTATGGCATCCTTCAAGATTTCAAATATGCATTCACATGATTTAACCTCACATGAGGTATCCACAGACTTCAAAAACATAGTGCCAAAAATGCAACTAACCATAATGTTGATGATTGGCCGATTTTTGGTATCAGACCAACCATCACACATACAAATGCTGCATCCAAATAATTTCCATTTCTCACGTATTTCCAACAAGTCATCCTCTATGCATCTCATTTTTGCATTTAGCTCTTTTGCCCTCAATTGTTGATATGAGGGAGGAAGCAAGCTTATAACTTTGTCCTACTCTTCCAACTGCATTAAGCATTTGGATGAAATAGGGACTTCTCACTTTCCAAAAGGGAATATCTTCTGCAAAAAAGAAGCGTCAGACAGTTTTATCAGCCTCTTTTCTAACTTGCATATCCCAAGCTTTATCCAATGCTCCCATTCCACCTTTTGGTCTCTTGCATAGCTGGCCACTTGATGAATTATCAAGTACAATTTCATCATCAAATGATGCTCCTTTACTTTCCACATTTTCACATACATGTGAGGATTGTGATGACATATCCATGTAACTCCCACTTTGTGATGAGCCCTTTGCATGTAACTTTCTACATGCATCTCTTACATGCTGAGGTGCATGTTCACATTTCCCTACACCATATCTTGTTAAGCCAAGGATATGTGCTCTTACTCTATTTGCACCGCCATCCCAAAAATGAGGACAAAATTTACATTTCATAGTCCAGTTTCCTTTTGGCAAAGCCTTCAATTTCTCAACAAAGTCCCACTCTCCTCCTCTCTGCGTGGTATCTACAAAAGAGTCAAAAACAAAACATTAGATCCAAATTATTGCAATGATGGATGCATGATGCATCTTGCATCATGTACACAATATGATGTGACATGCACCATACATATTATAAATTACATGCATCATGCATCATGCATTCATCCATGATTCATCATGCATGCATGCATCATGATGCCGGCATGAATTAATCATGATGTGTGCATGCACCATGGCAGATGCTTGAGCCTCAAAATCGACATATCATATGCTATGCATATGCTTCAGCCTTCAGTGCTCACAAGCACGTCATACATCATAGGCTGACCTATGAATTCCATAGGTTGTAGACTGTAGTATCATAGTATGTATACAATACTGCTCACATTCTACAGATCAGTCCAGGACCCGTCACCCAGGTTAATCCAAATCGAAGACGAGCATGGACCCTCACCTTGAAGCTTGAGACTTCTACAAGCTGCTGCGTAGGTGTCTGTCGAGTGGAATCACTAGCTCTAGGTTGTAGGTCGCTCAGTACAATAGCATAACCGAGAGGAGCAGAGGGCAAAATCGGGTGTCAAGACTCAGACTCAAACAATAAACACCCCCCCCCCCCCCCCCCCCCCTCCCCCCCCCTTTTCCTCCCCTCCTTCCCCCCTTCCTCCCCCCCCCCCCCCCCCCCTCCCCCTTTTCCTCCTTCCCCCCCTCTCCCCCCCCCTCCCCCCCCCCCCCCCCTTTTCCTCCCCTCCTTCCCCCCTTCCTCCCCTCCCCCCCCCCCCCCCCCCCTCCAAAAAAAAAAAAAAAAAAAAAAAAAGGTTTGCAATCACCCGTCAGGAACCCGTAAGCAACCTGGCCATCAGGAACAGACGTTACGAATGTAAGCAATTCGTTCCTGATGCGTCAGGAAACAACAATGCATACACGTGTCGTAGGCACATGACGTGTCACACAGATGTCATACCCATCATGCATGATTGATGTCATACAGACACATAGTCAAGGGTCACACACACATCATGCATGTCACATACGTGACACATGCCACATACCCATGATATTGGTCATTGGTCACACACATACACAGAGTGACAAATGATGTCAACAACTTTGAGTCAGAAACACATACACATGCATCATCCATCACACACGTCTTCCAGACATGTCTGATGCACACAATGATACATGTCATACACAGAGTGACAGATGATATCAACAATTGTCAATCACATATAGCAAGTACCATAGTAGCATGATTTGAATTTTTTTTACCAAAGGTGACATCTTGCATATACTAAAGATTAGTATATGTATCATGGTTTTGCAATGCAATGCACCTTACACACCTTTCCCAAAAGGAAAGGTAAGGTCCGTGTACCTTAAACACACCTAACAAACCGTAAACGAAACTTACACACTTTACTTGGGATGTAAGGTTTTGTCCTCGCACCTTAAATGCACCGAACACATCGAACGGAACACACATGACCACCTTGTGCCTACTTGAAATCATAAAGTACTTTGATCAATTTGCATACAAAATGTTCTTTATCGTTGATCTCGAAGCCTTTAGGGTATTATATGTGGATATCCTCATGTAGATCTCCATTAAGAAGTGCTATTCTGGTATCTAATTGATAAGTACTCCAACCAAGGAATGTAGCTAAATAAAGAACAATTTTGACTATAGTCATTCTAGATGGTGCAAAGGTTTCATCATAGTCAAATATTTTTCTTTTGTGCAAATTTTTTTTACTAACCTTGCTTTGTATCTTCCAATAGTACCATCATCTTTCTTTTTGATCTTGAATATCCACTTAACACCAATAGCTTTTTTTTGTTGGTTACTCACAAAGCTTCCATGTTTGATTCTCGCGCAGAGAATCAATCTCTTATTGCATTGCTTTCTTCCATGCATGATTATGAAATGCTTCTTGAATTTTTTCAAGCTCACCGTCATTTGAAGTAAGAGCTAAAATAGAATGAATTTCTATAACTTTTGCAAACTTTACTTGATCGGCATGATATTTTTGTTGATTTTTAGTTCTCTCCTTGAAATTCTTGATGCCACTTTCTTGCATAGTTTATAAAGTCCATTTTGATACCTTAGTGAATATTGTTTTGGTATGACAACGATATCTCTAGTTTTCTCTAATTCTTCTTAAATTCTAAAAGATTCTCCGATTTCTTAAATTGGTTCTTCTTTTTGAATGTTGATAAGGAATAGGTTGAGAAGAAATTGGAGATGATGAAAGTTGAGGTTGAGGTGATAAAGGAAATTCAAATTCATGTTTAATTGACGGAGGGCTAGGAGAAGACATATTATTATCCCCTTATATGCTTCAATGTATGGATCCAAATTTCTTTCAAAAATTACATACTTTTTTGATTTTATAAAATCTAGAATTTTTGAGTTTTTATCATACATATGATTTTCAACAATAGTATCATAGCAAAAGTTGACCTAGATTTGTACTTTAAAAACTTGTTCATACATGGAAGAAAAGGGCGCAACATTAGGAAGATGGCCACATGAGCAACAAGTACGATAAATCAAGTATGTTGGAGTTGTGACCCACACAAATGACAAGACCTTAAGGTTTAGACACTATTGTAGCTTCTCACACATGGAGCTGAATAGAACCTGGCTCTAGTATTTGCAGAGAATGAACGGAATGAAGAGAATCGATTGTTAATGGTTAAAATCTTGTTCATACATGGGAAAAAAGGATGCAGCGTCAAGAAGATGGCCATATGAGCAACAAGTACAATAAGTCAAGTATGTTGGAAATGGGTTGGTCCTCAATAACAATAATCACAGGTTTTCAGGATCTTACACCAGATTAACCTTAGCATACACACCTTAAGACTCAGAAACAGATGAATGAGAAGTAGAGAGAGAATCATACTAGAAAGTAGAGATTTAAATGGGGATTTAAATCGTTTAAATCGTATAGTTTAAAAAATCCAAGATAAAAATCGAGGTTTTTGTTTACTCTTAGATTACTATCTTTCATATTTTCACCTAGATTACATGCAATACAAGTTAAATACCCTTTCACATCCGTGCTACAAAAACACATACAATATGTAAAGACAATTCCATCTTTCTATCTTGATTCAATCAATGATAGATCTTGATATTTTCATCTAATATCTACCTCTCTAGCTATATTTCATTTATACTATCTACTAGCTTACCTAGTACCTTCCGACCTACCCATTCTTCCATTCGTCTATATATCTATCTATGTAAAACTTCTCATCAATCTTTCTTTTTTTTCTATCTGTTTGTCTTCCTATCAATGGTCTACTTTAGCATTTTTTGTACAGTTTTGGTAAAACTTTTTTAGGCTAGATAGATAGAGCTTGGCAAGAGCTATCTAGTGGTATGCTTCATTTCTTCATCTGAGGTCAGAGTAGGGAGATAATCAAAACCCTAATTCAGCTCAAAATGGATGAAAAGCATTTTATGAAGGACCAAACTTAAAAGCTAGGTCATATTATCAACTTGGCCAAAAGCACATTAAAATCAGCGATCAAATTTAAAAAATAAAGCCAAATATAGCGATCGTAATTTTTAAGTTAAAAAGCAAAATCAATTGGAAAAATTGCGATGATGGCTTTTCAAGTTTGCGATAAGCTTTTTTCGTAAGATTTTCGCTATTGTTTTATGGAGGACTACAATATTATATAAAGAGCATGTGGGCACAACTCTTGGACAATTCACAAGCTAGAGTTTGAAGTTCTGAAGCTTTGGAGGTGAAGATTTGGTGAAGGAGAGGCTACTCTCTTGGAGCAAGAGGTCTTCTACAAGTTGGAGGCAGCTATCTTTTGTAAGTTAGCCTTATATTCTGTTTTTAGGGTTTCTTTACCCTAATTTCATAATTAGGGTTTGCTGATTTTCAGATTTGTTGCAATATCTTGTGAGAATTAGGTTCGTTTCGTTGCTCATTTGCTTCACACACACTCAGATTATAACAGCATAATCTGAATTTTGTATCATCATCTTCTTGGCTATTCTTCCATTAGTGAGTGTACCACATCATATGGTTGAGTAGTGTGAGTAAGCATCTTGCTTATGTTCCCTATCCTTGTCTCAAGATCTCTTTCTTTCTATCTCTCACATATCATCTTGATTAATTAAGTGTGTATGCTCAAAAGGTTTTAGTATTGGAACGATCTTGGGGCCCCAAATTCCAACAGATGTGTGAATATGTAGCTACATGCTTCAAAAAAGTGGGCCTAGAAATTTACTAAAAGGAAAGGGTACATATACATATAAAGAGATTGAATTAGCATGTGGAGCTTATTTGTTTAGGCAAAAGAAGACTAAGCCTCATTACTAGGAAGAGTTTAGTTATCTTGATTTTCTAAGAGCAAGGAAGATGTAATTTTTGATTTTATGAAAATGAATGCTGCAAAAGATTTATCTATCCAAGTTTACCTCCCTTTGGGTGTTTGCCATATTTTTCTTCTCCCAAAGTAGATTTTATGGCAAAGTGTTATTAGTTTTAGGACTAAGTATTTTCTAGAGACTTCAATCTCTTTGTGGCACAAGATAGTCGATGACAAGTAGTCTTGATTATATTTTGAGTCAATAGGAGATTTTATGCATTTAAAGTCCTTATAAATATAGGCCATTTACAAATTGTATTAGAAGGGAGGCTTTACAGTGTTATCATCCTTAAAATAATTGATTTAGTCATGGTTGTTTTCTTTGGGGGTAAGAAATATTTTTATTGTTGTGTACTCCTTGCCACTCATGTTTGTTTTAAAGAAATATCTTAATGAAGGATGGTTTTTCTTTTTGAAGTCTTTGTATGGTTCTAAGAATTCACTTTTTTGTTTTGAGTATGTTATGTAGGCTCCATTGGTAGACATCTTATCCTCTCCCTTTTTCGTGGGGTGAGTCAATAAGGATAATCTTGACGTTTCTTGATTTTGAAGGACATTTTGGAGTACATAGATATGCAGTTGAGTTTTAAGTGCATTTTGAGTATTGAGGCTACTTACTCATTTATAGCGGTTTATTATATTGTTGTGTTACTCCTTGACACTCATGTTTGTTTTAATATTTTTATTGTTGTGTTACTCCTTGACACTCATGTTTGTTTTAAAGAAATATCTTAATGAAGGATGGTTTTTCTTTTTGAAGTCTTTGTATGGTTCTAAGAATTCACTTTTTTGTTTTGAGTATGTTATGTAGTCTCCATTGGTAGACATCTTATCCTCTCCCTTTTTCGTGGGGGTGAGTCAATAAGGATAGTCTTGACGTTTCTTGATTTTGAAGGACATTTTGGAGTACATAGATATGCAGTTGATTTTTAAGTGCATTTTGAGTATTGAGGCTACTTACTTATTTATAGCTGATTATTATATTTATACTCCATCTAAGATTATTTTTATTTTCTACTACTTGTTTTGGACAGATGTTGAAGTTGAAGGTGCAATGTTTGTTTTGTTTTTTCTTTTATTTATCTATTTATTATTATGATTATTTTATCCATTTATTTATAAATTTTAATTTTAGTCTTCTCTTTCTCCATTTTTTAATTAAAAAGATCTCTTTTTTAAAATATTAATTTTATTTTTATTTTTTTAATTTTTATAAATTTATTTGTTAAAAGTTTTATCTGTTATTTTATCATTTGTTGTTGTGTGTTGGACTCTATATTATTTGGTCTTTTTCTTTTTAAAATTTTATTTATTTATTCTTTTTTTCTCCTTTTTAGATTATTTTTATTATTATTTTTAAAATGAATTAATTGTTTTATTTTATATAAAATTCGTTTATGCTTGTTCGTTTTGTATTGGCTTTCCAATTGTTTGTATTTTTCATGACTTATATTGGTCTTATTTTTTTGTGTAGTCTCTTGCTTTGATTGTTGGTTTTTTCTTATGTGTTTGTGCTTGTGCTCTTTATTTTGAATTC
Source organism: Ceratopteris richardii (assembly GCA_020310875.1). Lineage (NCBI taxonomy): Eukaryota > Viridiplantae > Streptophyta > Polypodiopsida > Polypodiales > Pteridaceae > Ceratopteris > Ceratopteris richardii. Next base: position 124,296,807 of record CM035419.1, read on the forward strand.
GTAAGTTTGGATAACTCTGAACTTATGAAGGTATAAAATTTAAATGTTTGTATATATGTGTATACGTGTATATGATACACACAGAGTAATTCTGTTTCTAGGAAAGGAGGGATGTGGATGGGGGGACGCATGCATGCATGTGTGTTTACACACACACACACACACACACACACACACTCTCTCTCTCTCTCTCACATATATGTACATACAAACAAACATACACAAAGTAAACTCTGTTTCCAGAGCAGTAATATGGAGGGACCAAATTATATGGTGCAAATATTCTTGAGATGGCTAGAGTCTAGCACTTTGTAGATTCAATCAATGCTAAGGCTATCCTTTTTTTTTATGGATGTCCTTATTAATACTGGATTCTAGATGTTTAAAGGGCGAGTTTGCACTTTGAAGTTTGCGCATAATAAGTGTTAATCCCATCTTGGTTAGGGGTGTCTTTGTTTGTGCTGAATTCCTTAGGTTTAAAGCCAATGTTTAATACTTCAATCTGGAGGTTGACACGGATTTAGGCTTGACAAGTGCAGACATGTACTAGGCAAGGCAGTCTGGTGCGTTCGGTGCGTTCAGTTTGGTGCTCGTAAGGTGCGAGGACCGAATGGTATCCGAAGATAAGGTGTGTCGTTACAAATACACATAAACTCATAGAATCTAAGATATAGTATATACATATATATTATGCATATTAAAAGTTAAAACTTACAAATAACAAATCACAACTATAATCCATCAATAAAGTTTGAACCATGTGGCATAAAACACAATATAGTTGAGGGAGAAAATATCAAACTCTGAGAAATCATAAATATGAAGTGAGAAACCCTGTATACTGTCCAGTGTCCAATGTCAAAAAGTATGAATCCAAAAAGTAACATGAGGACTCTAGCCTCTAGGCTCTAACCTCTAAGCTCTTAGCCTCTTAGGTAATAAGCTGAGGGCTCTCTCTCTCTCTCTCTCTCTCTCTCTCTCTCTCTCCACTAGGTAGTAAGAGAAGGCAATCTTGAATCGACTCTCGGACTGAGAACGGGTGTGTGTGGGGCTGATTCGAACGGCTGAAGGGCAGCGGGCCAAGGCTGAGGCGAAGTCAATGGGGCTGAGGCTTGAGCTATGGAAGGTTCAAGGGTGTCAATGGGCTGAGTAGTGAGCTATGGAAGGTTCAAACTCTTGAGATGCCCGTTGCTCAATGCTAGGTTAAAACTTAACATTCAAAATCGAACTTTAAAATTCGTACATGTAACCACGAATTTATCAAACCGAATGGCACCAAACGCACTGAATGGAAAAAATTTCCGGTTCCCTGCACCGAATCTGCTATGGTACTAGGTAAAATTTGCATCACAGTAGGCTTTATCTGCATGGGTGCCCACACTTTTTATGCCTTTAAAGTTTACGCATCATTATTTCAGTGTTTCTTGGTGTGTAATGGTGCTTTGAGTTCATTGTTACTATATTGATCCGTTTCCCCTCTTTAATGTCATACAACTTAATTTGAATGATTGCTGGGGAACATCTCTTTATCTGATATTTTTTCTATAATTAACTTTCCTGTTTTCTTCTTGATTCTGTAAAAAGATGGTTGCTGTTGAAGATTACAATGAGCCGCTTGCGGAAGGTAATTATTCTAAATATTGATTTAACTTGTTGGTCTAAGAGCAACTTTGTACAACCTGCAAAATCATGGGTCGTAATTGGTGATTGGTTGTTTATAGACATTCCACCGAGTACAGAACAACTGACAGCTGAAAGTAGGGATCTACAACCCTGCAAATCAGAGGGAGAAGAACAAGAGGATTTAGAACCTCCGTTGAATGAGGATGATGATTTGGATGATGTTGATTTTCTTCATCAAGGGTTGGAGAATTTTCAGACTGAGGATGTAGTGTATGCTCAATTTGAGAAAGTAAGTGGAAGTTTTCTTTCTGTTTTTCTCTCATGTCAGGATGATGTAGTGAGTCACCAAAGTTTTTTCATGTCTGCAGGTTACACGTGCAAAAAATAAGTGGAAGTGCGTTTTGAAGGATGGAGTCATGCACTTGAAGCACAGAGAGTATCTTTTTTCAAGAGTAAATCGTCTTACTTTTCAACATTTCCTTCATCTCTATTTGATTTCAAAATTGTATATCATGTTTTTCGTTTATTTCTGTGAGAATAATGTGGTATTGACATTATGCTGATAAAGAGCTAAGCCAACCATACTAACCATTATTTATGGTCCTCTTGGCTGTACTGGGTCTTTAGTAAAGGGAAAATGTACTGTAGTACTTATTGATAATTTTGAATGACTTTGTCTTTTAGTCAGACAATTGCGCTTGTGCTAGGTCTTCATGGTCTGTTGCTGACTCGAACTTTTGTGTTATTGGCATTGAAAGAGAGAGAGGGGGAGAGAGAGTGGTGGGGAGAGAGCGAGAGAGGGGGAGGGGATATATATATATATATATATATATATATATATATATATATATATATATATATATATATATATATATATATATATATATATATATATATATATATACACACACATATATAGATAGATAGATAGATAGAGAGAGAGAGAGAGAGAGAGAGAGAGAGAGAGAGAGAGAGAGAGAGAGAGAGAGAGAGAGAGAGAGAGAGAGAGAGAGAGAGAGAGAGAGAGAGAGAGAGAGAGAGAGAGAGAGAGAGAGAGAGAGAGAGAGAGAGTACGTCTATTAGGAGGCCGAACTCGGCCTATGAAACAAATCAATGTACATGGGTGCATCTTCTTCAATGGGAAAAGATAAAAGTGCTGAAAAAACTGGTAAAGCTGATATGGATCTGCGTAGTATGCATGTAGAGATAACCATGAAAGTGGGCAGGGGGTGTATGGAGTGCTATATCTATGATCTATATGCAAAAGGATAGTACAAGCATGAGAATGCATCTGAATGACTAACTAGCTCCATCCTGTACTAGTGGGCGAGTGTAAGATGTGGTACATGGGTGGGGGTGGAGTCATGGCAGTTCTGATGGCTGCAGCGGGATCAGCCATCATCTGGGATCGCCTCTTCTCCATGGTGCGAAGGTCACGAGCCTGGATCTCTGCAATCTGATGTCGGTGAAGTCTCGGGGCCTTATATCCTATACAAGGTTGTTAGCAACGTTTTCGCAACGTCCAAGGCAACGTGTTGCTAACGCGTTAGCAACATCGCAACGTTTGGGCCTGGACGTTGCGAAAACGTTGCGAACCATTTCTTTTTTTTTTTTCCATTTTTTTTTGCAAATATAGTAACCTAGATGTATATTATAGTATATACATATGTAATATGTATTATATAGTATGTATTATGTTAATTTATGTAATATGTATTGAATATTTAATATTTATGATTCATTCCAAATTCTTGAATCCCTGTTCAATGAAGTGATGGAAGATGCACAATGCACATTGCACATGTATGATGTCAGAATTTACAACTAATCATTATCATGACTCAATGACTCATTCTAAAATTCAAATTTCAAATTCACCATGCACATTCAAGCAACTTAGTAACTTAGTACTTAGTAGTACTTACTACTTAGACTTTAGTACTTACTACTTTGTACTTAGCAATGTTCATGACACATGTTGGAACTTGGCACCAGTGACCAGGCAATTGCATTGTTTTCAAGTGACAAGAATGATAGAATCAAACTTCAAAGCATCTCATATGACATCAGAGTCCAGACAAATACTATTATATACAACTTACAAGTAACATTGAAAAACAAACTTCAAAGAATTATAATTTATGACAAAAACATGTGAAAAAGTCAACCTAATCTCAAAATTATGACACTGGTGACTGTCATGACTCATAACTCATATGTGATATCAGAATCCAATGTCCATAATACATATACATCAATGATCATACCAATAACCATCATCCATGTCACATGATACCACTAAGTAGTCAAAGTTCAAACAATAAACTGCAGTGTCAATAATACAATGATCAATCAATATCAAGTAAAACATAAGTCATGACTCATAATATCATAATACATATGACATGTCACATGAGCAGTCATCAATCCTCAAAATCCTATGAGTCACTAATAACTATCACCATCAGCATCATCATCACTATCATCATCATCACTATCATCATCATCATCATCATCATGTGGTGCTCGACTAATAGACGCCTCCATCCTACTAGTAGATGGACCAGGTACATTGTGTGCTCTATGACTAGAACGAGTCCGAGATGCCCTCGTATCATGCTGTGGCACTGTCAACTCCTAATAGAGCATGTCATATAGATCAAGGTCCTCTGCCGGAATGCTAGGTATATCATGGACCCTCTCTATATCAAGCTCATCGACGTTCACATGTCGCACCTCTGCTGAGTGGCCACCACGCTCCAATAAACGCAAGTTGCAGTGGCAATAGACAAGCCGCTCCAACTGCAATGTAGATAGTCTATTCCTCTTCTTTGTATGGAAGAGGGCCCATGTACTCCAATTCCTTTCACATGGACTGGCACTACAGTCTTGTGAAAGTATGCGGATGGCTAACTTTCTCTGCAAGATAAAAAAGAAAGAGTTCATCAAGAAGAGGAATGACTCATGAGACAAAGTTATAACTTATTAGTTAAAACTTAAAGACTCAAAAGGAAATTGGAATGACTTACTAGCTCAGGTGTACCAACACCGTATCTCTCCCACCATGTCACAGGCATCAACTGCATGCTTCTCAAGCATGCCGTGTCTCTACCAAAAAGTCCTTCATTATTCTGAAACTGGGTGAGCTGAAGCTCCAACTTCCCACGTAGCTCCACACCAGAAGGTCCATACAATCGATCTACATAGTCATTCCAAGCAGTCACAAGCCCCATATCCAATGACTGTGATGCAGATCTCCATAAAGGATGTAGTAGATTGGCCATCCCATGTATAGGGCGATGGAACCAATCCCACCTCTTCCTCCATATTCCTTTTATTTCCTCTATCCTATGGATAAAAAACAAATGAAGTTAGAAAACAATAAGATTTAAGAATGTTGAAGAGTCAAGACTTGAAAGTTGAACATGAATGCTCATACAAAAAATAAAATATGGTTACCCAAGTTTCAACTTACCTCTCCAATGTCAAATAAGGACATCTCTGTATAGACTCTCCGACACGATCCATGAACTCATAAACAAGTCCAAGTGTGCAGCCCTCTCTATCTGCTATGCGTATGAGTGAATATAAGGGCTGTAAGGCCCGCACTAATCCCTCCACATCCCTCCAAAAGCTGTCATCCAAACATGTGCGTCGTACAAGCTCTGCCTTTGGACTAGTATGTCCATCCCAAGCTAACCAATCAGGTGATACAACTGTCTGCATCAGTGCTTGCCTCACTCTTAATAATCTTTCCATGACTATGCACATGTATGCAAATCTGGTCTTCGCGGGCTTCACCAAATCAATATCACTGTAAGACGGAAATATAGCAAGCAATTTTGGTCTCTTTGTGAACAAAGAGACCACTTTTATGCAAGTGGTAAAAATGGTGTAAATCCATGGTATCTTCCCCACATCCTCTATCAGCAAATCAATGCAATGGGCAGCACACGGTGTCCACACAATAGAAGGGAATTCTTCTTCTAGAAGCTTGCCCATAGCCACACAATTGCTTCCATTATCTGTAACCACTTGGACTACCTTTTCTACACCAATGTCCATGATAGCTTGACGGATATGATCATAAATGAATCCACCTGTTTACATATAACACAATGAATCATTAATCAATTGATAAATTATAATTTATCTTGACATGTGTCATGCACATGGCACATGCACAATGCACAATGCACATGGCACAATGCACATGCACATGCACATGCACATGCACATGCACATGCACATGCACATGCACATGCACATGCACATGCACATGCACATGCACATGCACATGCACATGCACATGCACATGCACATGCACATGCACATGCACATGCACATGCACATGCACATGCACATGCACATGCACATGCACATGCACATGCACATGCACATGCACATGCACATGCACATGCACATGCACATGCACATGCACATGCACATTGCACATGCCACATGCGGCATGCCACATGCCACATGCGGCATGCCACATGCCACATGCGGCATGCCACATGCACATGCCACATGCACATGCCACATGCACATGCCACATGCCACATGCACATGCACATGCCACATGCACATGCCCATGCACATGCCAATGCACATGCACATGCACATGCACATGCACATGCACATGCACATGCACATGCCACATGCACATGCACATGCACATGCCACATGCACATGCACATGCACATGTGTCATGCACATGCACATGTGTCATGCACATGCACATGCACATGCACATGCACATGCACATGCACATGCACATGCACATGCACATGCACATGCACATGCACATGCACATGCACATGCACATGCACATGCACATGCACATGCACAATGCACAATGCACAATGCACATGCACAATGCACATGCACATGCACAATGCACATGCACATGCACAATGCACATGCACATGCACAATGCACATGCACATGCACAATGCACATGCACATGCACAATGCACATGCACATGGCAACATGCACATGGCAACATGCACATGCACAATGCACATGTGTCATGCACAATGGCAAATGCACATGCACAATGCACATGCACATGCACAAGGCAAATGCACATGTGAGATGCCACATGCATGCGTCATGATTGATCATTGCACAATCAAATATAAATTGAAAATTCAAAAATCAGTTCACTCACCTGTGATTGTAGTACCAGCAGCTGATGCATCTATGGCTCGAAGGAACATGGTCCCTTTGCAACAATGCACCAAAATGTTGTACACATTTCTCTTTCGTATGTCCGTCCATCCGTCACACACGATTGTGCATCCATACTTTGCCCATGTCTCTTTCATAGGCTCAAGCTCTCTCTCTAATGCTTCGTTTGTTTTTTTCAGCTCCGTTGTACTCAAGTCTTCATAGGTAGGCCCTTGCCAACGAAACCCTAATAGTGAAACCTTCTCAATGGCATTTCTCCATGCCGATGTCCGTGCAACATTAAAAGACAAACCACATTGTATAAAAGCTTTCATGATGGCTTGTGTGGCTTCTTGTTTACGTTGTTGTTGCAAGCTAGCACGTATAGATGCTCCTCCAAGAGAGCCAAGTGGGTGCTCTTGTGGATCATGCTCTACTCTTGTACTCTTTCTTGGTGGCTCATGCTCTATGTCAATGTCTATGGAAGCTTGAGATGCTTGAGTTTGGGGATCACAAGAACCATGTGAACCGCTTGCTTGCGATCTAGCTTGGGATTGGGCTCCACTATTCCTTCTACCAAGGGCTTTTTGAGCTACCCATGCCATTAGCTCTCCTTTTATAGCTTCGGGCATTGGCTCTTTGCAAGGTGCAACTCCTATGCCACTTAATCTTCCAAGATGCGCCTTGATCCTATCGGCTCCACCGGCTCCACTATAGCCACAAAGCTTGCAAGTCCATCTCTCACTACCCCCGGAGCCCATCTTTCCTTGGCTTGTCACATATTCCCAACATGCTTGTTTTGCTTTAGGCATGTTGATGGAAGAGGTTAGAAGCTTGGAGAGGAGTCCTCAAGATAGGAAGCAAGCTTAGGGGGGTCACGTGTGTGAGGGTGTGTGTATAAAGTACCTTCACCTTCTTGAAGCTTGCGTTTTGCTCTTCCACAGGGTCTGTTTTGCTCTCGGGTCGCCTGTCGAAAAATGGCAAATTTTTTTGTGTTTGTTCGCAACGCGTTGCGAACGTCGCAACGTTGCGACGTTGCGTTGCGAACGTTGCGAACGCATCGCAACGCGTTGCGATGCAACACTGATCCTATAGCACGGGGTCATCTCCTAGCTCGAGAGGTCTGAGGCTGCTGAAGAGTCACCCCTCTCAGTGTGTGTGCTGAAGGGGGGGGAGGGCTGCTGCACGTCGCGGAACGAAGAAGTCACTGAGCTGGCTCTGTCTCCCTCCTGTCTGGGCTACTGGAGTAGGCTGGAGTAGGGAGTCTTCGTGACTCTGTATCTCTAGTAAGAATCGCCGGAGCTTTCGCTGATGATCTCTCGTAGGGTGGGCTGCCCTGTAAACAGAGTCTCGTATCTATCATTGATATCATCAATTGTGCTACATCTGCATACAAAGTGCTCCTCATCCTCCATCTCTACTCTGCATATCCGGCATATCCGCTCCTCTCTGGGGATGTCTGCAGCTCTGCGCGTCTCAATCTCTAGTCGGTGTGATGAGACCCTCAACTGGCCAATCGCTACCCTCGAGCTATGAGGCATGTAAGTATCCATGTAGCGTGGTGGCTGGATGAGACCGTCTGCAAGTATGTCTAAGAAATGGTCTCGATAGTGCGATAGTCTCGATCCCATGTGTGATGTGTGCCATGTCTGACTAATGTAGAGCTGGCAGAGATCCTGTCTCAGGACAACATTCCTCTCAGGATGGGAGGTGGATGTGAGGTGAGTCTGGGTCATACTGAAAAGGCGGCAATCTGTCCATATCAAGTCCATGCCTATCAAACCAGGCTCTAACATGAGTGTACCAAGCTCTCTCATGAGTCATATCTTGACTCTGATATCTGTATAGATGCCTCAAAAGCTGTGTGTGTGAGTCTTTCTGCAGGGAGCTCCCTCACCCTCCGAATAAAGCAGATAGTTTGGAATAATGCATCCATAGTACAGGGATTTAAATCGTTTAAATCGTAGAGGTTTTTAAAAATAAAAATGAGGTTTTTATTCATTAGGACAGATTTTTATTTTTCTCTTGTACATAAGGTATGCAACCGAAAGTCTGTCGGGGAATTCAAAAGATGCAGATCTGAATGTCATATGTTCAATATAGGTTTTATGAATAGAGAGTATCCTAGGCTCATTATCCCTGTAGTACACCACACCCTTGACTTTTTTCATTGAGATAGATGCCCTTGTAGATTTTGAAAGCTTTTAGGAAGAATTGTTATCCTAATTGTAGTGTTTATTTTTTTGATCGTATAATATAATGGTGGAAGAAATGCATTCATTGCCATGGATACAAAGATGTATAATGTAATGTAGAAACTAAAGAGAACAAGCTTAACAAAAACTTAGGATTATACTCAAAACCTTACCCTCTCATGCCCAAGATCACACCCCCGCAGTTGAATAAAAAATCTCTCTTTATTTTTTACTCTCTTTCCCAAGGCTGAAATCTCTCTCTCTCTCTCTCTCTCTCTCTCTCTCTCTCTAGCTCCTCAAGGCTCAAGCTCAAGATCAACTTCTCAAGGCTTAGATGCAAAGCAAAATGCAAAACGAAGCTCAAAATACACTCAAATACTCATGTGCAAGAATGGGGGACAACCAGCCAACAACATAAAAACCCCCACATTCGAAGATTTTTTGAATGAAAATCATCTTAAAGATTTAAATCACGTTTACGATTTTTACGATTTTTATATTTTATAAATTGTACGATTTTTTTTTACTATGAATGAATCTACTACCATGGGTTTGGAATAATGCATCTACTACCATGGGTGGTGCTGCTAGCTCTTCCGTGATGATGTCATGTGGCACTGACTATTTCCCGTGAAAAAGTCGCAAAATCACACGTACTTGTGGCCTCCCGATCGCACTCCACTAGGTGACTGTGAGGCCAGGGGGCCCAAATTGTTGGAGCATACATCATAGCTGGTTTGACTAGTGTGTCAAATAGCCACCCCTTCGTGCGAGGCTCCTAAAAGTGTGCATGGTGACATCTCCGCTCTAGCATGGCTGAGGCTGCATATCCTCATGTGAGCCTATTGGTGCCCCCTTGTCTCATGCTAATGGGGCCAGACAAGCTCGTGAATGTGACTCCGAGGTAGACATAGGAAGTGACCACCTCAATCTGTCCGCCGCCAGCTCTGAATCCTTCTCCATTCCTCACCATGGGGGAGGTGTGGAAGATCATGACCTTGGTCTTGCCAAGGTTTACTGTCAAGCCCCTCTGTGTATAAAACTCATTGAGAGCAGTGGTGCTGTAATCCCTCGGGTGACTCTGAAATCAATACAATATCATCGGCATATAATAAATGTGGGGGGGAGAGAGAGAGAGAGAGAGAGAGAGAGAGAGAGAGAGAGAGAGAGAGAGAGAGAGAGAGAGAGAGAGAGAGAGAGAGAGAGAGAGAGAGAGAGAGAGAGAGAGAGAGAGAGAGAGAGAGAGAGAGAGAGAGAGAGAGAGAGAGAGAGAGAGAGAGAGAGAGAGAGAGAGAGAGAGAGAGAGAGAGAGACTTTTTAACCTCTATTAGAGGCCAAAATTGGCCTATGAGACAAAACATATACATCAATATGATCCAATCCATTGTGATCCCAAAAAGAAAATAAAGTGTGAGTACAAAAAACGGGTATAAAAGGAGTGGATAATAGCTGGCATCAAGGGTGTGGGGTGCTATGGGTATGCACTCTATATGCTCAATGGGTGAGATACAAATATGATATGCATAGGGAGAGGAGGCTCGATGGTATCACAACCCTCCAAATGCTTGGAGTGGGTGTAGGATATAATGCATCGGTGGGTAAGGCATCATGGCGATCCTCAAAATGCTCTGAACGTCCAAATCGACAGGGGTGCGCTGTTGACGTCTCCGTATCTCCATGTCATGGCGTGCGTGAATCGCCTGAATCTCTCTCTGGTGTGGATGGGCTCTCCGGAGTTGGGGTCTCGGTTGTCGACGCTGTCGTCTAAGCTCCTCTGCTCTGTGTAATGTGACACCTTGCATGGAGCTGGGTCCTCGAGTGGCTGTGGGTCTGAAAAAGTTTGTAATATAAGTCTGAGGGGGGGGGGGGGGGGGCTAGGTGTATCTCCATCTGCTGCTGGAGAAGTGATGCACGACGGTGCTTGAGCTCTACTAGGAAACGACCTAGAGGGTGCTGGTCCTCTGTCTCCAATAAAGCCCTGATCTCTTTGGGCCCCCTGAAGAGCTGTGGGTAGTGATCTCTGATGTCCTCGTATGTGTGTAGTGCTCCTCGTCCTCCACCTCCTCTCGGCATATCTTGCACAATCTCTCGTCCCTCGGGGTATGTGTCGCTCTCCCAACCTCAATCTCGAGCTGGTGTGATGATACTCTAAGCTGCCCAATGGCCACTCTCTGAGTTGGTGCCATGTATGTATCCATGTATCGTGGTCTCTGAATGAAACCATCCGCTATCACAGTCAGGAAGTGCTCTCTGTAGTGTTGCCTCTTTGTGGGAAGTGGCTCCCGCGGTGCTATCCATGTCTCTCTGACGTGTATCTGTAGTAGGTCGTGACGGATGATCCTATTCCTCTCCGAACGAGAGAGGTTAATGTGGGGGGAAGAGAGGTCATACTGAAAAGGAGGGAGATCGGTAATGCTCATGCCATGGTCTGCTAGCCATCGGTAGGTCTGTGCATACCATACTCTCTCATGCCCTGTCTCTGCCAAATGTTTAGAGCTCTCAAATGCAAGCCTGGTGAGTCGACTGGTGGGGAGCTCTCTGAGTCTCAGAATAAAGGTCACCAACTAGAAGAGGGCCTCCACTAGCATCGGTGGTATGCCAAGCTCTTCTCGTGTAATGTCATGTGCAATGGAGGGCTTGCTCCGCAGCAAGCGTGAGATCATGGTGACCTGAGGCCTCTCAATCTGCGTCCACATCGCCTCCATGATCCTTGGTGCCCATACTGCTGCTGCGTACATCAATGCGGGTGGCACTAGAGTGTCAAAGAGCCACCCCTTAGTCCGGGGCTCCTGAAAATGTGTCTAAAAGCAGCGTCTCTCCAATCCTGCAAGTGCCGCATAGCCTCGTGTCAATCTATCTCTCGCTGCCTGTGCCATGGAGAATACCCTTGGGCTGCTCGAGAAGGTGACACCTAGGTAGACGTAGGAGTCCACTACCTCTATCTGTCCTCCAGCTGCAGTGAAAGAGGCGTGATGGCGTACTGTCCTGGAGGTATATAAGATCATGACCTTGGTCTTGCTAAGGTTCACTGCGAGTCCTCTCTCCATGCAAAAGGTATCGAGTGCTTGTAAATATGACTGCAACGCCTCCTTTGACTCTGAAAGCAAGACAATGTCATCAGCATATAATAGGATGTGTACTTGCGTACCTTCGAGGTCTCCTCCTAGCCCTCCTTCTCGTTGTATATACTCTGTGATCTCGTCGATGTAGAGACCGAAGAGCGTGGGTGAGAGAGGGCAAGCTTGTTTCACACCAGTGGTGCTAACAAGGCTGTCTGATAGGCCACCTGGGCAGCGTACCCTGCATGTGACTCGTGCATACAAAGCATGGATGGCCCATAGCATGTTTGATGGTAGCTGTAACTCCTGGAGCCTCCGTAGTAGTCTCTCTCGAGGGACCATGTCGAAGGCTTTGCGGAAATCCACAAAGCAACAGTATAGTCTCTGCTTCCTCGCCTTCTCGCTCTCAATCAAGCAACGAAGCATGAAGATGTGGTCGATGGTGGAGAAAGTGTGGCAGGAAGCTTGCCTGGCCGGGTGATCTGATCCCATCTGCTTCAGCTTGTGTGCTGAGCTCTGCCTCTAGTACTGCCTCATAGATCTTGGCCAGGATATGGCCTATCATAATAGTCCTGTAGTTCCCTGGGTCTAGCATATCGTCGGACTTATGGATAGGCATAATGGTATGCATAGTCCACGAGTCAGGTAATTCCTCAACCAAAGCACGGTTGAAGAGATGGGCGATCAGGTGGGAAACTACATCTGCTGCGTATATAAAGTGCTTGCCCTGTAGCCTCGTGTGGTTTGCTGAACGGCCATGCTGTAGCCTATGGATGGCGTTTCGTACCATGCCTGCCGTGAATAGGGTGGATATCACAGGACGCGGTATGGGAGGGATCGGCAATGGTGGCTGTCCTGGGACATCATATAACCTCTGGGCGTAGGTGTGCCAATATGAGGATCTCCTATGGGTGTAGGTGGGCGTGGCTCACGTAGGGCCCTCCACGTAGTGGCATAATCCCTACTCATGAGAAGTTCGAACAACTCTTCCTCTTGTCGCTCCTCGAAAGCTTGCCGCTTCCTGCGTGTGAGGGCTCGCATCTGTAGTCGTGCTTCCCTCTCTGTGATGGATCCCAAGATACTATGTGCTCTGAGATGTCGGTATAGTCACCTACACTCCTCATTGTACCATCTGTTCTGGGGTGTATGCCCCAGCCATGTCGAATGTGCGGTGCTATGGGTGGTGTATGGGAAGCTGAGAGTAGTGGATGTGTGGAGGATTGAGGAGAAGTGGGCGGTGAGGGTGTCCAATGAGGCAAAGGGATCAAGGGAGTAGATGCGCTCTCGAACATGGGAGCTATAGATATGTGCTAGCTCATGTCTAAAGTGAATTGTGGTATGGGCATGTGGCTATATGGTGACGGGGTGGGATATGCATGGTGAGCCGCGTATGGATAGGGCAAGATATGCGTGATGAGATCCAATCGGTATGGGTGGGATAGTGAATGAGGTGATGAGATGCGTCGCCTTTGGGGGTCCAATAACATAGTCTACCACACTGCCCCCCTATGGTGTCGTGGGTGGAATGCAGGTGAGACCACCTGAAGTGGGCCAGGTCGCTATCCCATTATATATAATGAGACGGTGTGCTTCTCCCATCCGGAGTAGGTGTCGGCCGTATGAGGTGGGTGTGGCGGTGTCGACTTGAGGCTCTGAGTGTAGACATATCCTCTATGGTACGAAGCATCTCAGGGTCGTCAAAGTCGTAGATATCACACTGGTGGCTCTGAGTGCGGGCATTGAAGTCTCCTACAAGGAAGACTTCGTCCATCCCGGTATACTCCATAATCGTGTCAATGAGGCAGTCGTATGGCGATGTGGTGTTTGGTCCCTTCCCCCCTGAGGGCTGCTTGGGGGAATGTGTGAAGCGCGAGCCGATGGGTGCAATATAGCAGATGGTGAAATACGTTGCTCTCTCTGATAGCTGGAGGCGTATCCACATGAAACGTGCCTCTTGGTCTCTGGCTACCACCTGTACCCTGTGTTGTAGCGACTGTATGTAGAGCACGGATACTCCTCTTGATCCTCGTGTGGTGTGCTGTCTCACCTGTTGGCGGTGGGCTGACTCCCACATATAGCCCTCAATCCTCGGTAGGCTCCTTCCCGGGCTCTCGTGTGTCTCTGTCTTCCCTCCATCACCTCCTCGAGGCTCCTTGGATGTGTCCACAAAGATCCATTGCAATTCCAAATTGCAATGTGCACCTCCTATTGTGCTGTCTCATAGGCCGCGAATCCCTAGTCAATGGGCGGTCCATCAATGATGACACGACCTTCTCTGTATAGGGCACGATGTCCCTCTCGTCGGGCCTGGAGGACACACGGCATGCATGCATGTCTGTGCTCTACTTGCATCCGTGTGAGGTCATCATCCAAATAGGTGGGGGTGCTCGGTGTAGTGCGTAGTACCGCTCGCCGTCTGAGGAAGTCTCTCCTCCCGGCCTCATCTAAGAACTGAATGATAAGTGCTCTGCTCCGTGGGGTGTCTCGTCCTTCTCTCCAGGCTTTGGTGAAAGGGAGAGGCTCATCCGCGCGGTATCCAAGTAGTGTGCACAGGCGACGCCCGTCTTGCACTGGTGATCCGTCTGTCTCTATGAGGCGGAAGACGTGAACATTGAGCCTGCGAGCCTATCGCATTTGCTCCTCCTCAAT
>CM035419.1:124314005-124349005 GCA_020310875.1 Ceratopteris richardii
AATTATAGAGCCTAGTCAAGTCTTTTTGCAGTTCATGACATGATCTTGTTGATGCAGTCTTTGCACTCGTGACAACATGCCATTGCACTGTTCTGTGCATGTGAGCTTGCCACATGCATATAAAAATGAAAGCACTGTTGGGTAACAGGAATGTCTTTTTTCTTTCGGAACTGTTGGGAGTACAGATGTATGATTCCAGTTTCACTTGATAATTCTGTAAATATCAGTGGGATGAGTAGCAGTTCTCCAATTTTGTACTTTTTCAAATGCACCATGTGCTTATGAGGTTCCATGTAAATCTATTCAAACTAATTTTCCTTACATGTCTTCTCCAAGATGTAATCCTTGCAGAAAGAGAAGCTTCAGATAGCACTCATGGCAGAGCTTGGTATGTACCTGTCAGTATTCAAAGACAGCTGATGCATCATGGAGATGGTACAAGTTTGCAATCAAGTACAAGGCATTTTGCAAATGAAAGTTTAACATGTATAAAAAAAGGGGAAAAAGAAAAATCAAATTCTGGCTGGCTTTTGTGGTCATGTAAAAAGAGCTCATGCTCGCCAGGAGGATCGCTTTTGTAAGCAAGTTCTGAGCGGGTGGACTAGGGTAAGAGATTGATAATGTAATCGACTGCTTTGTAGCTGATAACAGGTTTCTTTGGAGCACTCTTCAAAAGTTCCTTTTTTGGCCAAATTGTGTTGTGATTGTTGTGTTTTGTTCCATCATGCCAACATCTGGTTTAACCTGTGAAACTGTAGTTTTAGGGATGCTTTTAATGGTATTGGAGTTTAACATTTAAAGTGTTGAAGAGTGTTAGAGAAGACATTAACATGTATTCCAAACTCTGGAAACTTCTTGTGCAAACATAGGTAGAAGGCTTGGTTGGAAATGCTAGAAGAAACTTAGAATTCGAATTTGTTTAAGCTCCTCAACTGCGTTGTGAAGCAGCTGCTTTTCAGGCCATCAGAAAAGAAGGTGCTTCAGATTGAAAAGCAGGCTGGTGCCAAGAACAAAATTTAGAAGAAAGGAATGAGCAGTTTAAAGCACATCTGAATACTGAATTGTTCCATGTCCTGGGAAACAAGTCATACAGAATTACCTTGATCCAATCAGCAGGGCGTGCACCCAGCCCCGGGCAGGACCTGACCCTGTCTGACTGCGTTCGTTGTGTGAGTCTGATGGATTTGCACTGGAACACCATGTTCGTCTCAGCCTTGGGTGGGATTAAATCCTGACCTTCAGGCATGGGACTAGTGTGACCATTGAGCCATGCCTGCTGAGCTTAACTTTTATATAATATATTGCGGCCAATGATTCAAGTGCTTAGTCTGATTTGATTGTTCTTGTTCTCTAAAGGATTTAGAGTTGACTCAGGTTTTGTTATATTATATGGCCAAGGTATAGAACCTTGGAGGTAAGATGGATGGCTAGGAAGCAATTCATGGATGACCACACTTCACATTACAATTGGTAAAGTTGGTAGGAAAGGTGAGGAGATTGGTCTCCAACCATCTCAAGGAAGGTATATATGATGGGTTGTCCCGCGGGGTGGACCCCTGCTTGTCATCTCTTTGTGTGTGCGGAGTCATCTTATCTTGTGCAAGTCCTCGTGGTGTTCTGAGAGTTGGGCTATCTTAAAAAATGGCATCAGAGCCATTCCTTTAATGTGAGAGAGAGAGAGAGAGAGAGAGAGAGAGAGAGAGAGAGAGAGAGAGAGAGAGAGAGAGAGAGAGAGAGAGAGAGAGAGAGAGAGAGAGAGAGAGAGAGAGAGAGAGAGAGAGAGAGAGAGAGAGAGAGAGAGAGAGAGAGAGAGAGAGAGAGAGAGAGAGAGAGAGAGAGAGAGAGAGAGAGAGAGAGAGAGGGAAAAGGGGGGAGGGAGGGAGGGAAAAGGGGGGAGGGAGGGAGGGAAAAGGGGGGAGGGAGGGAGGGAATTCCCTCCTTTGTGCCTCTTTTTGAAACCCTCGTACATGCTCCATGAATGCCTCTTCTCCATGAAGAAGATATCTTTGCTGTTCAACCTCCATACACGTGCTATAGGCACCATGACGAATCATGCACTTTCATTTGTGTTTTTTTCCTCCATGAGTGCAAGGGAGAGGAAGAGAGGTGGTTCATGTCTTTCTCTGCCCATCACTCCTTTCAAAGAATTCAAAGGCTGTGTGTGTTATTTGTAGGATATTCTTGGCCACTTTTTTTGGCTATGTGCAATATATTGTTCCCTTTTTTGTGCCTCATCTTGAATCCCTCTCATACATCCTCCATGAATGCTACTTTTCCATCAAGGAGATATCTTTGCCACATTCCTCCATGCCTCCATATACATGAGAAGGGGGATGGAGCAAAGTAGAGGAGCAAGGAGATCTTTATGGATGAAGGAACGAAAACTTTAAAGAGAAAGGAAAAGAGTATCTATTTCCAAAAAAGTTCATGTAAAGGGGCCTTGGAGGTGTGTGGCAATGGAGAGTCCACTTTGCTTGCTCATGGCATTGACAACTTTAACTTGAGTTGATGAAAATGCATTGCAGGCATTGCTCATTGTTGATGGCCGTCTGCTTCCACATTTTACTCAGCTTTGGAGCAAAGAAGAGGAGCAAGGAGATCTTTATGGATAAAGGAACAAAAACTTTAAAGAGAAAGGAAAAGAGGATCTATTTCCAAAAAAGTTCACATAAAGGGACCTTGGACGTCTGGCAATGGACAGCCCACTTTGCCTTCTCATGGCATTGACAACTTGACTTGATGAAAATGCATTGCAGGGACGACTCATTATTGATGACCATTCGCTTCGGCTTTTAACTCGGCTTTTGAGTCATCATTTGAATCGCCTTGTGGGATTGACAAAAAAGGCCTCCCCTTGTAAGGGACCATCACATTTGGTATTACAGTTGTTGTCCCCCTTGCATCTTGCTTGCTAGCATAGAGAGTCCTGTCATGGAGATAAAGCAAATGCTCCTAAACCTTAGATTCCATGTGACTTTACATATCTTATGATTGGTTTAGAATTTGGAGAATCTAATGCTTTCATTGTGTCTGGAACGTGCTAGAAAACCTTAAGATCAAGTGTCTATTTGCTTGATTTTGACACTCGAAGGTCTTGTTTAAAAGAATCAATGACATCGTCGATGATATCATCGATGACATCATCAAATCGTAACCGCCATTGATGAGCCACCCTTGAAAACCCATGTGAGGAGGGGTTGGTCACATACATTCTTAGTCTTGACAATGCCACTCTTGGGAGCTCAAGGAGTCGTGACCACCAAGCAAGTTCTCTCCAAGTTCTAGTTCCGTTTCAGTCTTGTGCCTTGTTCTAGTCTTGTATAATCTAGTTTCTTGGACATCATATCGTGTCCCATTGTAATCTCATGGTATGAGATCCTTTCCTGTTATTCCTTGTATGTAGTTGATCTCCATGAAGGGAGTTCTTGTAATCTAGAGATATTACTTCATATCTATAGTCCGTGATGTAAAGCAAACAATCCTAAACCTTAAATTCCATGCGATTTTACATATCTCATAATTGGTTTAGATTTTGGAGAATCTAATGCTTTCATTGTGTTTGGAATGTGCTAAAAACCCTAAGATCAATTGTCTATTTGCTTGACACTCGAAGGTTTTGTTTCAAATTGATGACATTATCGATGGCATCATCAATTCGTAATCGCCATTGATGAACCACCTTTGAAAACCTATATGAGGAGGGGTTGGCGACATACATGCTCAGTCTTGCCAATGCTAGTCTTGGGAGCTCAAGGAGTCGTGACCACCAAGCAAGTACTCTCCAAGTTCCAGTTCAAGTTCTAGTCTTGTCCTTGTTCTAGTCTTTTCTAGTCTTGTATCTTGGATATCCTATTGTCACATTGTAATATCGTAGTATGAGATCTTATCGAGTTATTTCTTGTATCTAGTTCATCTCCCTAAAGGGAGTTCTTGTAATCTTGATATCTTGTTTCATACTTACGATCCTGGGTTGTGGGATCTCATGTATCATCTCTAGTTAGAGTTATCCATACCTATCAGCCCTAGATTATGACGTGTGGCAATGGAGAGCCACCCTTCCTTCTCACGGCATAGACAATCGTCAATGCATTGTTGGGTCGGCATGTTGCGGGTAATCGTGCCTCATCTTTTGGGTTAAGTCTCACTTGTGCAGTACTCTTGGTCTTCGGGCCATCATCACTTGAACTATTTGGTTCTCAGGTAGCTCTAAAGGATTTGTCCCTCAACATGTGGCCGTTCATTTCCTTATGGGGATCAACAAATGCCTCCCCTTGGAACAAACCATTATAGTTGGTGGCTTCATTGCTTCATTGGCAACCTTCTGGTGTGCGATTACTTCCAAATGTTGCATGGAAGTGTAGAAGCTCTGTAATCTATTGACCATGATTATGAAAAGCCTCGGGTTGTGGCTTTGATTCGTTTTTCGCATCCAAATTTTAGTGTGAATTATAAGCACATATAGTTCTCATATAGGAGTTCATCCATAGAGGAACCACATCGATTGTTGTATTTATTGACAAGGAGGCAAGTGATGCCTTCTTCAAAATCTGATTGGCTGTATTTATTTAGGCAAACACTTTGAGTGTATCTCAGTGTGTTTGAACGCATCTTAGAGGGGATGGATAGGGGCACATGCACATGCACCACTTCCAATGTTGTTTTTATTAGTTCTGTTCATATAGATGCTTTGATTGGATGTATTTATTTAGGCAAACACTTTGAGCATATCTCAGAGGGGATAGATATGGGAGGGGGGCATATGGACATGCACCACTTTCAATGTTGTTTTTATCAATTCTGTTCATATAAATGCACCATGAGGGTGTAATGATGCTTATATGTGTTTTGTGGAAAATGAACCAGTAGGTGTATTATGCATATATCATTCAACGTAGGTATATTATGCTTGTATCATTCACTCAATTCATATTTCTAAGCATGTAATGAATCGAGGTATAAGTGATAAGAGTTTCATGAAACTTAAAGATTTTTGAAGCGTTATCAAACTTGATGTTTGTCATAAAGACGAGCGGATAAGAGCTATAGCACTTGATAGGATATCATCAATAGTACTTATATAAACTCAAGACTTAAAAGAGTATAAAAGAGAAGATAGTAGATCCTTTTCATAGATTGCACAAACAAAAGAATAAGAGAAAGTTGGTAAGAGCACATGGTTATCTCTAAATAAGTGAAGGATTTTTCCTTTAAGAGAGTCTTACATAACTGCATATGAGAGTAGGGGTATCACAAGAAGTTGAAAAGCTTAGTCAATAATATCATTTGAGATAAATTATGGAGCTTACATTGCGTAACCATGTAGGAAACCAACCAAAAGGGATCCATGAATGGGTTTCATGAGGAAGCATTGAAAAGTGCTTATAGTTTTAAGTGATTATTTAGGCACAAACTTTGGGATGTAAGGAAGCTCAAGAATGTGACCAAGGAGTAAGAGAAAGGTTCATGAGAAGTATCTAGAGGCTATCTTGATGCCTTTGAATAACTTGTATATACTCATAAGGATATCCACTGATCAAGTAATCATTTGAACCAAATTGATGGTTTGAAGAGTACGGGGATCTATAAGAATCCATATTAGATTGGATTTCATTGGAGTTTCACTTTGGATATGGAATTCACCTTTGGAGTTCGATTTTGGATATGGAATTCATCTTTGGATTGGAAGGGATCTAGTATTGGACAGTGGATACTTTCCTTTGGGAAATTTTATTTTATGGCTAGGGAGATAAGGACTCATCATCCATGAATAGCATTTGTCATTAAACTAGGATATGGGAAGATTTGATCTTGCAATGATAGAAAATTCTTTTAAGGAGTTATGGATATGATGATTTATACTTAAGGAATGGATACAGGATGATTCATTCATAGTTTCCCTTAAGGAAAAGAGAAAGTGGCAAAATTTCCACTTGCATAGGCAACTTAGATTATTACTTTAGTGGTAGTTGGTCTAGCTTACTTATATAGATGAGATTTCCTAGATAGGAGTGGCACTATCCTATTGAAAGCTAGTAAGGAGATTAGTTAGCCATAGTGGTTCGATTGAGTCTCACTTGAAGATCCTATGAGTTGTTTTGGTTATTTACAATATCGATTTTAATTAATTTTTACTTTAGAGTTGTAAGGGATAGATATAAATATGATCCATAGGGTTATTAACCTCTTATTTGGTGTTGAGTCGTGAAGATGCTAACCTAGCATCAATTGAGAAAGTTGATACTTGTGGGCTATCTGAATCTTACACGGGAGTGTTTATGCAGTCATAAGGGGAGAATAAAAAAAAAAAAGACTAGAGTATGCATGCATGTCAATATAGATGTCCAATAGAGCTTAATCAAAAGTTTATGGATTGCAACGCAAGTATTTATGAGCTAAGATGATGGATTTGCATAAACATGAGAATAGTTTATGACAAAAGTATTGCTTATGTTACACTCATGGTTAGGAATACTTAGAGTGACATAATGGCAAGTCTATCATGTAGGCTTTAGATGGGTTTGAAATGATTTGGCTATGGGATTATGTCCTATTTTTAGAGGATTACATGGTTAATTAATTCCATAAAATTCCTCACTTTTCTTTCTCATTATTACTCCACTAGGGATACATCTTGTTTTATAGGCTTAGGACATTTGGATGACATTATCATTATGGGAGTGATAGTTTGGAAGCTAACTATATGTGATGGGAGTAGTAAACACTTTAGAAAAGGTTTTCCACTCTTGCCTAAACTTCCCAAGATTTCTATCAAGGGGAACCATACAAGAAAACAACACTTATAGATGACTATGTACATTGTATTGTGCATAGAAAATAATGGGAGAAACTGTAATCCTTTTCATATGCCTTCAATTGTAATTTTCAAGACAGTGGAACGAAGGGGAAGGAAATGTTACATGAGGACTAAGGTATGGAACATTAGAGAGGTGTATGGCTAGGAATCTCTTCATGGATGACCACACTTTACAATGATAGAGTGGGTAGGAAAGATAAGGAGGAGATTGTTCTCGAACCATCCCAAGGAACATATATATGATGGGTTATGTGGAGGGGGGCAGATCCACTCTGTGTGTGTTGAGTTATCTTGTGAAAATCTCGTCAACGCATTATGAGAGTAACTTTTTCTTAAAAATTTTTATTCAAACTTATACTATCAATCCCCACAAGCATTTTAGCTATCATTTGGACATTGACCAAACATGATGTTTTTTGCTTTGACTAGGTGGGGAGAGAGAGAGAGAGAGAGAGAGAGAGAGAGAGAGAGAGAGAGAGAGAGAGAGAGAGAGAGAGAGAGAGAGAGAGAGAGAGAGAGAGAGAGAGAGAGAGAGAGAGAGAGAGAGAGGGAGGGAGGGAGGGAGGGAGGGAGGGAGGGAGGGAGGGAGGGAGATTTGAATATATGATCTTAAAAGATGTGGATATTCACGTTGGCATTGTTCCATTGCTTGGAATTAATATCTCAAATATCTACCTTGCAAAGAATGCAATGTTCCATGCTAGGAGCATGCATATAGAAGTGCATTATCATTTCATAAGAGAAAAGATTGTGGATAAGCAGGTGGATGTTATGCATGTTAAAAAAAGGGAGCAAATTGCAGACCTTCTTACAAAGTTCTTGGATGCAAAGAGGATGGAGAAGCTCAAATGCATGATAAGTATGAAGGAGCTAACCCCCACACTTGATGTGAGTTGAGCAAGAACCCTATATTCTACCTCTGTGGAAGACAATGCAACTGTGGGTTTGACACCCATGATACACAACTCTCCCCAAGCATCACTATGTGTCCTTAGGTACTCCTATCATCCTTGGAGCTAGCCAAACTAGCATTTCCATAACACTTTAGTTTCAAATCACAATCGTATGCATAATAGAGGCGTTCATTGATGTATCTTTGATCTACATGCATTGAAGTGATCAAGTATGGGTTCATACATGAAATGTGAGAGCACTCCAATACTATAAGATAAATCAGGTCTAGTGATGGCAGCATAATTTAAAGGCCCAATCAAACCTGTATACACATGCTCATCCTTGATCTTATCACCTTGGTCTTTTTTCAACTTGACATTGCAATCCATTGGTTGTCTCAATGGCTTACAACCACTCATACCAAACTTGGATAGCAAGTCAAGTAAGTATCTCCTTTGCATAAGATACAAATCATGCTTGACATATACCTAAGAAGTACTTTATCACACCAAGATCTTAAATTAAATTCCTTGCCCAATTTGGCCTTGATATCCTTGTACCTGCATCATCATCACTTGTTATGATTAAATAATCATGTATGCATATGTACAGAGACTTCGCATCAAGACTTTTTACATAAAGTGAAAGATCAACATCACTTTCTGCATATGCACATCTAATAAGGTACTTAACAAGGCTTTGATTCCATTCCCTTGGAGCTTGCTTGATTCCATACAAACCTTTTTTGATTCTGCATATAAAATGAGGGTTTTTAGGGTCCTCATATCCTATGGCTTGTTGCACGTAAACAATCTCTTCAAGATCAGCATTTAGAAAAACATTCTTAATTTCTAATTGGAATAATTTCCACCTTTTAAAAACTGCAATGGCAATCAATGTCCTAACTGTACTCATTTTTGCAACATTACTAAAAGTCTCTTCATAATCTATCCCATGTGTTTGGGTAAAAACGTTAGCTACAAGCTACGTTGCATTATTTTTTATTCGACAATTCGTTTATTCGTCAATAATTATGGAATTTTATGCCAAACCCTTCGACCAAATTATTCGGTGCCATATCAGCTTATTCAGGCATGATCAAATACTTTCAGCATGGTAATTTGGAGCTTTTTGATCAAAAGTGCTTTCGATCAAAAAAGTTTTTGATAAAAAACCTTTTGATCGAATAGTTTTTGGATAAAAAAAATTCGGTCGAATATTGTATTATAAAAGAATAGAATTTGAATCATTTTTCATAAGAGTTACTTTGTTTTTTATGAGCTTAGAGCGGTACAAAGAACAAGGTATAAGCTCTTGTTAGAAATATTAAGTATTTTAGTATTAAGACTAAAGAAAAATATTTTTTTTTGTGAGTTGAAAACTATTGTGATTGTTTGAATCAACATTGATTCTTACTTCACAATAATCTCAAGGTATCACATGAAAGAGATTCAAAAGCATGAGTAGTTCACATCACTTTCGAAGTAGTGTAGATATAGAACAAGAATGAGTAGATGCATCAATGACAACACAGGATCCTCATGATATTTCTACTCAAGTATCTCAAACTACTTTTGAGAATAATCAAGATACATGTACTTCATTTTCTCTAGCAATGTCAAAAAAGAGTGGACCCAATGAATGTAGTAAAAATGGTGGATTTAATAATGTGTCACCTGTTGATATATTTAGGTAGTGATGTGTGTGAACACTCTAGGACTGCCGGGGCACTTTTTTCCCTCTTTAGGAGGTTTTTTTCCCCCGGCTTGTATATACGCCTATTGCCCTAATGGGCTACTTATCTTTGTACATTCTCTAGTAATACATTCAGTCTTGTGTGTTGTGCTCCAAGCTTCTTCTTCTTCCTTGTGCTGTTCGCGTGCTTCCAAAGACGTCTAACTCCAACAATTGGTATCAGAGCAGGTCGTCGCTTCTTCTAGGGCGCCGTCGACACTCCTCCGTTTGCAGTCTCAGATTCGCACGAAATTTGGTGAGCATACTCAGGGTGTTTCCGAGATCAAAACTGCTTTGCTTTGTGGTGCCAAAATCGCGATCTGAGCTCGTTTCGGCCTCTGAACGCACTATCGCAGCGCTTGTGTAGGCTATTTCGTCCTTTTGTGCCAAAGGTATATACCAGTTTCTGTTCGCCAGTTTAAGCGTCTCGAAGTCTGCTACAGGTCTAGCAGAACTCGTTTGGGCAGTTCTGTTCAACTTTTTTAGATACAGTCAATTTTTTGCATCAAGGTATTTTAGTCACCGGCCATGGCTGAAAGCAGTGATGTATTCCGTATGTTGGTTGTTGAGGATAAGTTGGATGGTACCAACTACCCATTATGGGCTTATATGATGCGACATGTACTGGTTGCAAAAGGATTGTGGAACATTGTGCAGGGTGTTGAAAGACGTCCTGTTACACCTGTAACGACAGGTACTGCAAATACAGGTGTTGGAGCTGATGAAGATGGTGTCGAAGATGATATTCCGCAGATTCCTGTTCGTGCTGCTATTTCTGTTGCACCTACTGCAGAGCAGATTCGTTGGGATGGCAGAGATGCCCAGGCACATGCATTGATAGCTTTGTCTGTCAAACGTGCCATTATTCCTCACATTCGCTCTTGCAGAACAGCAAAGGATGCTTGGGATACACTTACCACTTTGTACCAGGCTAGGAATGAGGCTCGTGTTGCTTACCTCCGAAAACAGTTGGAGAGTGAGCACATGAATGAAGGTGATTCTATGGACAGTTTTCTTACAAAGATCAAAGACCTGAAGGAACAATTGATTTCTGCTGATGAGGTTATACCAGATAGCTCACTTGTGCAGACCGTTCTGAATGGTCTTCCTGATTCATATCAGAGTTTTGCCTCTACTCTTCGGTTGATGATGAAAGGCAATCCGAATGCCTTGTCATTTGAGGAATTAGTCTCTGTTCTATTGCAGGAAGATCAGTCCAGGCAGAACAGGTCCATTATGCGTGTTGCAGATCAAGCTTTCCTGGCTAGTCATAAGGGCAAAGGAAAATGGAGCTCTTCTACTAGTAAGCAGAAATCTGCAAATGCTACACATTCAAAGAACCAAGACAAAGATGAGAAAAAATCAGAAAAGCAGAAATTGTTTTGTAAGTACTGTAAAGGCAATGATCATATCATAAAGAACTGTCCAAAACTGGCTGCTAAAGAGGCAAAGAAGAAAGAGGCTGGAATGGTTGTTGCAGAGGCCTCTACACCAAAAACAGAGTCTGCAAATCTTATGTAGGAAGAAGAATGGGCGTTTACTATTGTCTGCAGTTTTGACCCATCTTCTCCTGATCAGTGCATGTCTGCAGTAGACTCAGATGTTTGGTACTTTGACAGTGGGGCAACCAAACATATTACCTCGCAGCGCAGTTTCTTCTCTTCACTCGAGCCTGCTCCTACAGGGAATACTGTCACATGCGCCAATAACTCCTCTTATCCTGTTATGGGAGTTGGTAAGATCATTCTGACTACTGCTGATGGTAGTTCTTTCAC
Organism: Ceratopteris richardii; assembly: GCA_020310875.1. NCBI lineage: Eukaryota > Viridiplantae > Streptophyta > Polypodiopsida > Polypodiales > Pteridaceae > Ceratopteris > Ceratopteris richardii. The sequence goes on from CM035419.1 coordinate 124,325,223, forward strand.
TTTGTCAGATGCTTTATTTGTGCCAGGGATCAAAAAGAATCTGTTATCAGTTTCTGCATTAGCCAAGATTGGCTTGGTTGTGAAATTTGTTGATGACAGGTGTACAGTCCATGATCTCTCAAATGGCGATGTGATTATTGCTTCTGGCATTTTATGTCGTGGGCTGTATAAGCTCATAGACTATGAAAGATCTGTGAATGATTCGGCATGTCAGTTCATGATTCTCAGGCTATGTCAGATGCAAAGCTTTGGCATGCACGCTTTGGTCATCTGAATTTTGCTAGTTTGTTACGCCTGCAGAAATCTGAAATGGTCCTCTTTGCCCAAACTTGAGGCACCTGGAAAACATGTTTGTGAAGGCTGTATTTTGGGCAAAATGCAGCGTTCTTCCTTTCCAAAAGATGGTTCAGTTCGGGCTACGCAGAAATTGTAGCTTGTACATAGTGATGTCTGTGGTCCTATGCAGACACCCTCTTTTGGAAATTACCTTTACTTCGTGACTTTCATTGATGATTTTTCCAGGCATGCATGGGTATATCCACTCAAAGCAAAGTCCGAAGTGTTCATGTGCTTCAAACAGTTTTTGGTTTTGGCTGAAAATCTGTCAGCATGTAAAATGGGCACCCTCCGTTCTGATCGAGGGGGGGAATATATGTCTTCAGATTTTAATGCATTTTTGGCTGAACGTGGGATAAAACACCAGTGTACAGTGCCGTATACACCTCAACAGAATGGAGTTGCTGAACGGAAGAACAGGTCTCTCATGGAGATGGCGAGGTGTATGGTCAAGAGTCAGGCTTTACCCCATAGTTTCTGGCTTGAGGCTGTCATGTGTGCAGCATATGTACTGAACAGGTGTCCCACTAAAGCGTTGCAGTCTATCACTCCATATGAGGCTTGGCATGACCGCAAGCCATCTGTTGCTCATCTGCGTGTTTTTGGTTGTTTGGCATATGCATTAGTGCCTGAACAACATCGCAGAAAATTGGATGATAAGGTAGTAAAATGTATGTTTGTTGGAAACAGTTCTGAAAGTAAAGGCTATCGTCTGTATCATCCACAGACTAAACGCATTCTGGTTAGCCGTGATGTTGTCTTTGTGGAAGATGCTATTCAGCCATTGCTTTCATGTACTAAGGAGACATCTGTTAGCTCCAAAGACATGTATGATACTTTGATGCCTCTTTTTACAGGTGGACAGTCTAGTGCTGGTCCTAATGAGGCAACTTCTCAGCCTTTGCAGGTTTCATATGATGATGCAGATCATTCCATTTCTGATGCAGATTTACATGATGCACTTGCTGATGAGAGAGCTGATATTGAGCAGGCAAAAACTATGCCAAAATGGCTGGTGCAGACTTTGCGTGACAGCAAATTAGATGCACCTTTGTCATATCGTACTCGTTCAGGCTCTCATAGTGCCTCCTTTGCATCAGATTGCTATGCTATGGCTGCATCTAGTCTCTGTGTGAGCCTGTTTCTTTTGATGAAGCACAAAATTCAGAAAATTGGATGGCTGCTATGCAATGTGAATATGATGCTATAATGAAGAATGATACATGGTCTTTATGTGACTTGCCTCCTGGCAAGAAGGCCATTGGCACTAAGTGGGTATACAAGCTGAAGCGTAAACCTGATGGTACAGTTGACAGGTATAAGGCTAGGCTTGTTGCAAAGGGTTATGCGCAGGAAAGAGGCATTGATTTTGATGAGACCTTTGCACCTACATGCCGTATGACTACTGTTCGGAGCATTTGTGCACTTGCAGCCCATCATGGTTGGAATGTACATCAGTTGGACATTAAAACAGCATTTCTGAATGGTGACTTGCATGAAGAAGTGTATGTTTTTCAGCCCCGTGGCTTTGTGCAGGAAGGGCATGAAAACCAGGTGTGCAGGTTAAAGAAGGCGTTATATGGTTTAAAGCAAGCACCACGTGCTTGGTATGAGAAGATACATGCCTATCTGATTGCACATGGTTTTGAGAACAGTCCAACTGAAAGCACCTTATATGTTAAGCGTGCTAATGATGTGCTTCTGATCATTGTTGTCTATGTTGATGGCATGCTGCTCACTGGTCCTATTGAGACACATATTGCTGATTTTAAGGCTGATTTGCATGCCTCATTTGAGATGTCTGATTTGGGGCATTTGCATCACTATTTGGGCATTCAGTTTATGCACGTTGATGGTGGAATGGCTTTGTGTCAAACGAAATATATTGACACATTATTGCTGGCCTTGAAGACTGTAAGCCTATTGCCACTCCTATGGAGACAGGTTTACGGTTGAGTCTTCATGATGCTGGAGATGCATTTGATGCTGTTCTCTATCAGCAGGCTGTTGGATGCTTGATTTACTTATGCATTACTCGGCCAGATATTCAGTTTGCTGTCTCACAGATGAGCAGGTTTATGCATTGCCCAGGAGTCACGCATTGGAAAGCGGTTAAGCGCATCTTTCGCTACTTGAGTGGTACTCGGCTACTTGGGTTGTTTTATCCCAAGGGGGGATCACTACCGCCAGATTTGCATGCTTTTTTTGACTCAGATTGGGCTGGTTGCTATGACACTCGTGTGTCCATCAGTGGTTTTTGCTTCATGCTTGGTAGCTCATGTATATCTTGGTTGAGCAAGAAGCAGCCTAGTGTGGCCACTTCTAGTTGTGAGGCTGAGTATAGGGCAGCTTTCACAGCGGCTGTTGAGTGTCTATGGCTCAGACGCCTTATGGCTGATTTGGGTGTTGGCCAGTCTTCTGCCACCACCATCTTCACTGACAGTCAGAGCGCATTGGCAGTTGCGAGGAACCCTGTGTTCCATGCTCGCACTAAGCACATTGAGGTGCATTATCACTATGTCAGGGAGAGGTTCTCTGCTAGGGAGATCAGCTTGGCATATGTGCCCACGCAGGAGAACATTGCAGACCTTTTCACGAAGGCTCTGCCTAGGGAGAAGTTTGAAGCTTTCCGCAAAGCTTTGGGCTTACTTCCTTTTGTGGAGTGATTTCCACATAGCTTGGCACTTCCTTATACATGAGTGCCAACTCCTTGTTCACCGCATCACTCCCAGGGGGGATTTGTTGATATATTTAGGTAGTGATGTGTGTGAACACTCTAGGACTGCCGGGGCACTTTTTTCCCTCTTTAGGAGGTTTTTTCCCCTGGCTTGTATATACGCCTATTGCCCTAATGGGCTACTTATCTTTGTACATTCTCTAGTAATACATTCAGTCTTGTGTGTTGTGCTCCAAGCTTCTTCTTCTTCCTTGTGCTGTTCGCGTGCTTCCGCAGACGTCTAACTCCAACATCACCATGCTTTATCTGTACTAAATAAAAAAAATACAATACCTATATCTTTTGAAAGGCAAGATTATCTCGATCTGCATCTTAAATGGACTTAAGCATTTTTAGCATGTGGGATTCCTTTCAATGTTATTCGTAATCGTATTTTCAAAGATGCTTTGATGTCAACTGCACATAAAGGATTCACCATGCGAGATTATAATAAAATGTGAATAGAATATGTAGATAAAGTGAAAAAAAATTATTGAAGCTATTTTAATGTGAACAATGCTTGATTATGTACACATGTATGGATGTACAATAGCATCAGATGGATGGACAAGTTATCAAAAGAAGCCATTGATTAATGTCATGGTTATATGTCCAAAAGGAAGCATGTTTTTGGAATCTATTGATACTTCTCTTAAAGAGAAAAGTAAGTTCAGATTTTCTTGTAAAGATATATGAGCATGCTATATCCCATGTGGGTGGTCTGAAGAATGTGAATAAGATAGTGACTGATAATGCATCTAATTTTCGAACTGTTGGAATCGCAATTCAAAATAAGTATGAAGGCATCACTTGTGTTCCATGTGCAACTCATATATCAAATCTATTATTGAAAGATATAGGTAGATTATCTTTCATTAAAGAATGTGGTCAAATTTATTAGAGCATCAATTTTCATATTCGCTCTTTCGTTCAAAATCTCCCAATAAAGTACTTCATATCTTTTGTGCTACACTATTTGCAACTGCCTATATTGTGCTCAATGGGTTATTGGAAGTCAATCTAGCTCTTGTAGAAATGATTGCTGATTAAAGATGGGAGGCATGGCTAGAGAAGCATCCTTCTTATCAAATTGCGGCTTTGAAGTGTAAATCTCTAATACAATCATAAGAGTTCTGGTGTAATCACAATGATGGTTCAAATATGGAAGAAATAGATCATGGTACTTCTCATAGATGATGATATTCAAAATGAAGAAAATGATGCACTTTGAATACTTTGATTAGATTCAATTGCGAAATCGATGGCTTTATAATATAGTTATGTCTTTGATTACAAAAACAAGCTTGTCTATTCAATGTTTTGTTGATTGAATAATTCATTGGTAGTGAATCGATCAAAAGATGATGATGCCTTTGAGAGTCTTCCATATATGCTCTCATATGCATCGATAGATATTTGTAAAATTTCATTCGATTTTCTAGATCATCAATCCTCTTTTGTTGATCATCATTTTTTCTTTGTAATCCAAGAATTGTTAATACTTCATTGCATAATTATGCTCCTTGTGATGATAAATCATGAATAAGGTTATGTTTTTCAGGTAGCAGAATGTTGGGCCACTTTCGAGTAAGGGGTGCTTTATTTCCTTGATTATGAAATTCTACCCGATTTTGAGGATGACCCAAGCCTATACCTCCATTCTTCAAGCGATCATCCCAATCTACACGTCGATGAAGAATATCTCGTGCAAAAACTTTTTGAATGAAATATAGTGATATTTGATTATTATTATTTGGTAATGATCTCTCAACTTGCACAAAGCGGCGAAGTAGACTTTTTGCCAATCCTTTATGTTGTAAGTTAGAAAGCTTTAAGGGTGTTGTTTGTTTTGCCCTTCCTATTAACCTGAAAGAGAACATGATGAACAAAATGATTTGGATATAGCTTTTTTACTTCTTCCATTGATAATGGCTTTCCTTCTAATCCCTGTGGCTCTAAATCTTGGTGGAATAAAAAAGGTAATCTCGATTGTGCAAACTGAGCATTGTGGTCAGAAAAAATCCTTTCAGATTCATCATGATCAAGATCATTATTCACATCCGACATTCTTTCCATGTTTGACTTTCAAATCTCGAAAACAAGAATACTAATTTTACCTCAGAAGAATCCAGATAACTCAAATGAATCAACATCATTTGATCCACATAATTCAAATGATACCACTTCATATAATCCATAGTTCAAATGATACCACTTCATTTAATCCACATAATCAAAATGATACAACTTCATTTAAATCCACTTAACAAAAATTATACCACTTTGTTTAATCCACATAGTTCAAATGAATCCACTTCATTTAATTCACATAATTTAAATGAATCCACTCAAATGATAGCAATTTACTTAATCCACTTAAATGATACCACTTCTTTAATCCACTTAACTCAAATGATACCACTTCATTTAATCCACCTAACCGAAATGAATCTATATCATTTAATCCACATAGTTCAAATGATACCACATCTTTTAATCCACATAATTCAAACGAATCCACATTATTTAATCCAAATATAACAAATGAATCCACTTCATTTCATCCATATAATTCAAAAGATACCACTTCATTTAATCCACATTATTCAAATGATACCACTTCATTTAATCCACTTAACTTAAATGGTACACATAGTTCGATTGAATACATATCGTTTTCAATATGGTCTTAATCCATCCATCATGGATATCTTTAAACAATACTGAGTTAGATTTGAGAATAAGTAATTCATGTGCATCTCCTCTTTTTGATACATCTCTGTCCAAAGCTAGGTCTAAAGTATATTTGAACTTGTAAGTCCCATTTCTATCAATGTGATAACTATTTAAATCTATATATTTCAAGAGTTGCAATAGGATTATCAAAATCATAAATGTCTCTTGACTTTCATTAAAAGATGGAGGGCTAGTGGATATACATTGTGGTGTAATCCACTAGTACTTTCAACTCCACTCATTTGTAGTCGATATTTCTAAATTAGGTAGCTTCCTCTTTCTTTTGTTGGTAAATATGTTGCTCTACCAAAATCACATAAATCTGATATAAGCATGCCGAGCTTCAAAATGCAACGAAATGTTGCTTGGATGGAGATCGTTGTGGAAAATGTTGCTTGGATGGAGATCGTTGTGTAAAAATGATATTTTTTGCAACAATCCGTTGATCAGCTTCCAAAGGTTTGTCTTCATGGTTGTTATGTCTCCTTCTGTGTCTTTAATACCTCTGCCTCATGATACAAGTACTCCTTCATTTTCTCCAGCCACATGTCTAATGTACCACCATTCCACAATTCCCAAATATGACACAAGCTTTTGCTATGGTGTCTAGCTAATGCAAGTGGACGAACAATTCCATTGTGCATAACAGATAAAAGTGTGGCTTCATTCATGGCTTTGTTATCTCATGTCCGTATGTCAGCACCATGTAATTTGGATAATTTGGTAGCAAATATTTTGTTGATGAATCTTGAGTGGATTATTCTGAGTTTATGGATCATTTTATATTGTGCTTCCCCCACAAGAGCTACATCTTTGAAATGAATAGATGAATATGGGAGAAAACAAAGATTATTCGATGTTTGATCTCCCATATTCACATGTCTATCTCTTGTATTTGGATCTCTGATGGTCTCTCTCCCTGTGTAGTCGTGTCCAGTCTCACTCGCTTTGCTCTCTTCATTATTTGATAATGTGAATTGACAAATTTGATTTTATCAATGAATCTAGGCAATGTGGTGGTATCCAATGCCAATTATGACTCTGCCACTTTGATGGTCTGTCCAAAGATACGAGTAAGCTATTTGGATATTTTCTCATCTAATACTTGTGATCCACTTGACACACTGTCAAATTTATCTTCAATGTTGATATATGCTGTTCTAGATAATTGCTCAATGAAATCTTTGTAATTAGATATGTCCATTGCTAGAGTGGTTTGATCTTCTCTCATTCCATACATGTAGAAGCACATAAATTCTTCCAAATTTTTTTGCTTATGCTTATTTATTTTACCTACCATCTGTCAAAAATAAAAAATAGACTATCAGACTATTAGAATTGATATTAAAATTTTAAACACTAATCTAACTCATAAAAGCAATAATAAAAAATAAGTCTCATACATAAACTGATAGATACTCAAATACATTTTAAGTACACATATAAATAGATACATCAATAAGTGTATGGATAGATAAATCAATAGTATGTGTAGAGAAATGATAGAAATATGGATAGGTAGTTAGATAAGTAGATTTATAATTAAATAGAAAGTGTAATTATAATCTTGAAGTGAATCTATGTAACTATTAAGAATGTAAGAGTCAAAGAATCAGACATTCATAATATTTCATATACACTCACTATACTATGTATGAGTCTTGTCACATGATTGTATATAACTATTATTAGGAGACAAGTTTATGATTGAGGCTTCATGATGCTAGAGATGCTTATTTTCATAAGTAATCTGTTAGGACAATAGGCATATACACAAGTCGGGGAAAAAAACATATTAAAGAGTGCAAAAGGTGCCTCAGCAGTCCTAGTGTGTTCACACACAACACTACCTAAATATATCAACAAACCCCCCCCTGGGAGTGATGCGGTGAACAAGGAACTGACACTCATGTATAAGGAAGTGCCAAGCTATGTGGAATCAATCCACAAGAGGAAGTAAGCCCAAAGCTTTGCAGAAAGCTTCAAACTTCTCCCTAGGTGGAGCCTTTGTGAAAAGGTTTGCAATGTTCTCCTGCATGGGCACATATGCCAAGCTGATCTCTCTAGTGGAGAACCTCTCCTTGACATAATGATAATACACCTCAGTATGCTTGGTGTGAGCATGGAACACAGAGTTCCTCGCAACTGTTAGTGCCCTCTACTCGTGCAAGATGGTGGTGGCAGAAGACTGACCAACACCCAAATCAATCATAAGGTGTTGATTCACACACACTCAACAGTCACTGTGAAAGCTTCACTATACTCAACCTCACAACTGGAAGTGGCCACAATAGGTTGCTTCTTGCTCAACCAAGATATGCATGAGCTACCAATCATGAATCAAAAGCGACTAGTGGAGACACGAGTGTCATAGTAACCAGCCTAGTTGGAGTCAAAAAAAGCATGCAAATTTGGCGGTAGTGATCCCCCCTTGGGATGAAACAATCCAAGTAGTCGGGTACCACTCACCTAGCAAAATATGCGCTTAACCGCCTGTCAATGCTTGACATCTGGTCAATGCATAAACTTGCTCATCTCTGAGACATCAAAGTGAATATCTATCCGAGTAATGCATAAGTAAATCAAGCATCCAAAAACCTGCTGATAGAGAACAACATCAAATGCATCTCTAGCATCATTTTGGCCTTGAAGGCTTATAGTCTTCAAGGCCAAAATGCTACAATAATGTGTCAATATATTTCCTTTGACACAAATCCATTCCACCATCAACTTGCATAATGTGAATGCCCAAATGGTGATGCAAATGCCCAAAGTTAGACATCTCAAATGAGGCATGCAAGTCAGCCTTAAAATTAGCAATATGCTTGTCATGAGGACTAGTGAGCAGCATCTTATCAACATACACAACAATGATTAGAAGCACATCATTAGCACCCTTAACATATAAGGTGCTTTCAGTTGAACTGTTTTCAAAACCATGTGCAATAAGATAGACATGTATCTTTTCATACCAAGCACGTGGTGCTTGCTTTAAAACATATAATGTTTTCTTTAATCTGCACACTTGGTTTTCATGCCCTTTTGTGCACAAAGCCATAGGGCTGAAAAAAATACACTTCTTCATGCAACTCACCATTCAAAAATGCAGTTTTAATGTCCAGCTGATGTACATTCCAACCATGATGAGCTGGAAGTGCACATATGCTACGAATAGTAGTCATTCTATGTGTAGGTGCAAAGGTTTCATTAAAATTAATGCCTCTTTCTTGCGCATAACCCTTTGCAACAAGCCTAGCCTTATACCTGTCAACTGTTCCATCATGCGCAAGCTTCAGTTTCTATACCTACTTAGTACCAATGGACTTCTTGCTAGGAGACAAGTCACATAAAGACCAAGTTCCATTTTTCATTATAGCATCATATTCAAATTGCATGGTAGCCATCCAATTTTCTAAATTTTGTGCTTCATCAAACAAAACAAGCTCATTGTCATCATAGAGACTAGAGGCACCCATATCATAGCAATCTGATGCAAAAGAGGCACTATGAGAGCATGAACGAGTACGATATGATAGAAGTGCATCTAATTTTCTATCACTCAAAGTCTACACCAACCATTTTGGCATATTTTTTGCCTCCTCAGTATCAGCTCTCTCATCAAGTGCATCATGTAAATCTGCATCAGAAATGGAATGATCTGCATCATCACATGAAACCTGCAAAGGCTGAGAAGTTGCATCATTAGGACCAAAATTAGACTCTCCACCTATAAAAAGAGGCAGCAAATTATCATACATGTCTTTGGAGCTAACAAATGTCTCCTTCGTACATGAAAGTAAAGGTTGAATAGCATCTTCCACAAAAACAACATCATGGCTAGCCAGAATGCATTTATTCTATGGATGATATAGACGGTAGCCTTTGATTTCAAAACTATACCCAACAAAATTAAAATTTACTACTTTATCATCAATTTCTTGCGATGTGTTCAAGCACTAATGCATATGCTAGACAACCAAAAACATGTAGGTGAGAAATAGATGGCTTACAACCATGCCAAGCCTCATATGGAGTGATAGACTGCAATGCTTTAGTGGGATATCTGTTAAGTACATATGTTGCACATATAATGGCCTCAGGCCAAAAACTATGTGGTAAAGCCTGACTCTTGACCATACACCTCGCCATCTCCATGAGTGACCTGTTCTTCCATTTAGAAAATCCATTCTATTGAGGTATATACAACACTATACACTGATGTTTTATCCAACGTTCAGCCAGAATGCATTAAATTCAAAAGACATATATTCCCCCCTCGATCAGAACGGAGAGTGCCTATTTTACATGTTGATAGATTTGCAACCAAAACCAAAAACTGTTTGAAGCACATAACCATTTCAGACTTTGCTTTAAGTGGATATACACATGCATGCCTGAAAAAACCATCAATGAAAGTCACAAAGTAAAGATAGTTCCCAAAAGATAGTGTCTGCATAGTACCATAGAAATCACTTTGAACAAATTGCATTTTCTATGTCTGCATAGGACCACAAAAATCACTTTGAACAAGCTGCAATCTTCACATACATGTTTACCGGGTCCCTCAAGTTTGGGCAAAGAGGATACCATTTCAGATTTCCGTAGGCATAACAAACTAGCAAAATTCAGATGAACAAAGTGTGCATGCCAAAACTTTGCATCTGAAATAGCCTGGGAATCATGTACTACACATGCCAAATCATTTATAGATTTTTCATAGTCTATGAGCTTATACATCCCACAACATAAAATGCCAGAAGCAATAATCACGTCTCCATTTGATAGATCATGAACTATACATCTGTCATCAACAAATTTCACAATTAAACCAATCTTGGCTAAAGTTGAAATTGATAACAGATTCTTCTTGATCCCTGGCACAAATAAAGCATCCAAAAAAGTAAAAGAACTATCATCAACAGTAGTCAGAATGATGTTACAAAATCCCATGACAAGATAAGAGGAGTTATTGGCACATGTGACAGTATTCCCTATAGGGGCAGACTCAAGTGAAGTGAAGAAACTGCGTCGCGAGATAATATGTTTGGTTGCCCCACTATCAAAAGTACGAAACATATCACTACCTAAATATATCAGCAATGCATAAGAAAATCATACAATACACATGATACAATTAAGAGAACAATGAAATAAACAATAAACAATGCATATACACTTGAATGGTATGATGAAGAAAAGCCTCTATGAAAGAAATGGTAGTATTAGAGCTCTATAGACTAGCAAACAAGCAAGTGTGGAATGACCTTTTCAATTGAATGTAAATATATATATATATTTTTGGTTAGAAACATGTTTTCCATCGAAAGTGCTTTCGATCAAAAAGTTTTTCGATCAAAAGTTTTTCGATCTAAAGTGCATCCATGTCCATACATATCACTACCTAAATATATCAGCAATGCATAAGAAAATCATACAATACACATGATACAATTAAGAGAACAATGAAATAAACAATAAACAATGCATATACACGGTCCTACTGTGTTCATACATATCACTACCTAAATATATCAGCAATGCATAAGAAAATCATACAATACACATGATACAATTAAGAGAACAATGAAATAAACAATAAACAATGCATATACACTTGAATGGTATGATGAAGAAAAGCCTCTATGAAAGAAATGGTAGTATTAGAGCTCTATAGACTAGCAAACAAGCAAGTGTGGAATGACCTTTTCAATTGAATGTAAATATATATATATATTTTTGGTTAGAAACATGTTTTCCATCGAAAGTGCTTTCGATCAAAAAGTTTTTCGATCAAAAGTCTTTCGATCTAAAGTGCATCCATGTCCATTTTTTTGTTGTTTATTTGGATGACCATGAATAAAACAAACATATTCAGTATTTTTCACTTATTCGATCGAATAAATGCAACCTAACTCACAAATAAAACTTTTGTATTCCATTATAGCTTCATACCCCCCCATAGTTTGTAAGAGTGTGTCGACTCATGGATTCTTCCTCGTGAATATAGAGGTTAGAAGAATCACCATAACAAAATCCTTCTGGACATTCTTGTTGTTGTCTCATGACTATCCCAAGCATAGGCGGGTTGTTGCTCTTTCTTCCATAAAATTTCATGAGCTTTTTGTCAAATTTCTTGAGGCCAAGCATCATCCATATCTAGGATGATCGTCTCAGTCCCTACTTTTGTTCTTGGCACTCATGATATGTGAGTTTCCTAATGAGATCAAATGTGGATGTGTGATAGATCTTTATGTGCCGCTTACCAGGTGAATTCTTGGAGCTGAGGTTCTAGAATCTTGGTATTTGTTCTAACCATGGTCATTCATTCTAGCATAGCTTGAGCAACCAGTACCATTTTCTTGCACAAGGCTAATTTTTCCCTTTCTATGTCTCCTCTAGGATAACATTGTTCATGGTTCTCTAAGCAGCTAGATTGTTTGTTGTACTTTGGAGTTTGTCTCTCCAATCATTATAGTATAAAGGAAACAATAACTTTGAACATTTTAAATTGCTGATCTAGGAAGTATTCTAAGATCATGGCCCCTTCTTCATTGATGGAATCCAAGATTAGTCAACAAGATTAGTTTCAACAGAGATTTCACAATGTTTAGGAAGAATTCTAAGTTTTCTTGTAAATAGAGCTAGAGGAAATCTTTTTTAATGATTCTTCTGCCTAAAGTGCACCATTTTTCATAAGGAAGATATTAATGACATCAAAACTTAATTTTACTACCTGGATAATAGAGATGGGACAATTGCAGTTTTGGCAGAATCAAGTAGTCAACTTGAACAACACTTTGCAAGATTGTAAAGAGTCATGATGATGAAATAAACTTAGACTAGAATGAAATACTCAAAAGAATAACTGATCAACAAGACTTAACCATGATAGATACTCTGTAATTCATCAACAAATCACCATGAAATCTAAAGGATGACATTTAGAGAAGATGGACAAGAGCTCTCAAGTTCTCATTAATCATCCAAGATACAAAGTGATCATCCCCCCAAAAATACGTTATAAGTCAATTTATATACTTTTTCAAATTTCCTCTTTCACACTTGAAAAATAGTTCCTCTAGGCTTCTAATCTAATTTTCTACCCACTTGAGAGCTTTGAAAATTCTCAAAAAATTATGCAAGTTACTTTTATTTATGAGGAATAATTTTCCTCATTTTTACAACCATTGGGACTTTCCATATTGACAAAAATTACAATTTCACAAAATATCTTTATGTCAAAAAGATGTTCTTCCAACATCCTTCCCCCCCTTGCCTTTTGTCATCCTTGAAAAAATGTGGTAGCTGATAGCACCACTGTTTCTCCTTTCTCTGATAAACTTGAGCCACTAAATCATGATTGTTTCTCTCTCTGTGATGTTAAGATCATTGATCATTTCAAAAAGTGCCTTGCTCCACTGTACATCTATTATGGGTTTGTGAATAGCATCCCTTTTAATGTATTCTGTATACATCGCTTCATAAGATATCAACCTAGCTGTCATTACTAGTGGGAGTTTTCCAAAAACTTGTGATTGTCTTTCAAAAGATCCATAATCAAATGCATCTTCAAAGATCTGTACATACTGGCTTCCCATAAATACAAATATGCTATAATAGGCCATCAAACTTACTCTATCTAGGTCTTGCTTAGATAAAAAAGAAGTGCATCTGAGGGCGAGTTGAAACCTATGTAATTAAGAGTTCTTACATCCGTATTAGTAAAGGTTTCTATACAAGTGATGATTAGTTTCAAAACCCTAACTAATAATACAAGCGGAGTCACTGACAACTTTTAGGTTTTCTATCAATGATTTGGTAGTAGTTAGCATGTAATTTTTGGTTGGCCAAGCTCCTCTTTTAGGTCCTACAATCTTTGGGAAATTCAACCACTTTGCTAGGATTTGAACTTCATTCCTTCTCTTCCAAAAAGTGGGCCAACCTCTTTGTCTCGCTATTAGATAGAAAGCTAGATTTATCTTTAAATGTAATGGAGATTCTTTCCATATTTTTATGTATTCTTTATTTTTGTCCAACCACTGTTCCTCCATGAGGGATTGGATTTTTCAAATAATTCCTTAGCGATTACCAAATCCTCATCATATTCCATGTATGCATTTGGTGGCACACCTATCCTCGTAGTCTGATAGTTTTTTATACTTTCTAATACCATACAAAATGGTATTCCTAGGCCATATGCTACCCAATGATGCTGATCTAGGATTACTCCATTTTCCAGGGCAAATTTAATGATTTTCTTTTCATATCGATCATGCATCTTTCTCATGTATCTCATCTAGGTTTCCCTGTCTATGAGGAGCTGTTGTATGAATTCATGTGACTCCTCATCCGATTGATCTATAGGTCTTGGATCTTCTTCATATACTTCATGCATAGGAGAGGATATCATAGTTGTAATACCTAGCCTTTCTTGAACTACTCCTTGTATGGTTACTTCCTTTACTTGAATTATTGCCTTTGCTTTCCACTCTTCAATCTCTTTCAACAGACTAGCTCTCTGTTGTTCGCATTTAGCTGTTTCTTTTCCTCTTTCTCATTGAGGTTATTGTATCCTCTCATGGCATTGGCTGCATGCACATTAGCTTGTTTTTCCAATTCTTTGGCATCCTTCAATTCCTCCTTGATATGAGTTAATTCTTGTATTAACTTCTCTAATTCTTCATTTTGAGCTCCTAAACTTTGTGCTTCTACCTTTATATGCCCTTCTTCCATTAATATCCTGTTGATTTCATCCTTGGTTTTGGAGAGCACCTGATATGAAGTCTGTAGTACTCTATTTTTGATTCCAGTTTCCTGATGTCTTCTTCCATTTTGGTAAAGGTCTCAGTCTGCTTTGTGCACTTTACTTCCAAGAAATTTACTCTATTTTAATTTTGTACTACTTCAGTCTCTAGGGCAATTGCTCTTTCCAAATATTTTTCACTTCTTTTCGGTTTCTCTTTCAATTCCTCTTCTAATTTGCTCTTATCTTTTTTTATGCTTCTATATGACTTTATTGCCCTTAATGAATTCTGACTCTGCGACAATACCAGACATTATAATATTTCTCCTTGAAGTTGTAAATTCACCAATGTTTCTCATGATAATTTGACACACTCCCCAAATATCTTTGGGAATTCTATCTATTCCTGTGGTAAAGTCTTGCTGCTTTACTTCTATTTGTTTGTCTTTCTAGTCATCTTCATTTTATTCCTCTAACTCTGAGTTTTTATCTGCTTCTCCATTGTCATCTTCTATTAGTATCTTTGTGATTTCTTCATGATGGTTCTCCTCATTTTGTATTGCCTTTGAATCTTCTTGTTCTGTACTAAGTACATCTTTTGTTTCCACATCTATGTGTGAATCCTCTTTTTGAATATCATTTAATATCTTTTGAATTTTTTCTACTGCATCATCTATTGACTCCTCCTTTTCTTTCTTGGTTTCCAGGCTATTGCCACAATTGTTGTCCTTGTTTCAGGTGGACCCTGTAGTTCTTTAAAATAATCTAGAAGTGAAGCTTCTTTTTTGACAAACAAAACTTTTGTTTATGCACTTATCATTTGCTCATGAAGTTCTTCATAATGCTCCATTTCCTATTGATTCCAATCTGTAGATTTATGAGAAAAATCTTCCAACATCTTTTGATAATGGACTTCATAAGTAGCTCTTTTATCACCTCCCTACATAAAATAGGAATATGGTTTTTTAGTGCTACTGTGAGGGGGGTGTGGCCCTATATCAACTTATATTTTCTTTTATTCTACTTTTATTTCCTCCTTAGTAGCCTCCTTTCCTTCCAATTCTATCTTCCTTGGATCTAATTTTCTTTTATTGGTACTTCCATTACAATTTCTTTTCTTTTTCTCCTTGTCTCTTGAACAAACAGTGTCCTTAATGGACTTTTGATTCCACTCATAACTGCTCTAAATTCCTGAGCATTTAGAGAAGCTTGAGTTGGTACACACAGATGTGTTGTGACCATCAAAGGATTTTAGTATCAATGGTTCAAGGTATTATGTGATTTATGTTGATGATGCTACCAGATGGATCACTATCTATGTCATCAAAGATAAGCCAGAGGTATTCAATACATTCAAACATTATCATGTGTATGTAGAGAGAATTACAGGTCAAAAGTTGAAGAGACTAAGGTCAGATGGAGGGGGAGAGTAATTCTCTATTGAGTTCAATGATTACTTGCGGAATGCAGGTATAAAAAGGGAAGTTACTTGCAGGTACTCTCCTCAACAAAATGGTGTAGCAGAAAGGAGGAATAGAACTCTTGTTGAGTTTGCAAGATCCATGATGAAGGAGAAAAATTGCCCAAATTATTTGTGGGTGGAGGCTGTAAATACAACCACATACTTGGTCAATAGATTACCATGTAAAGCTTTGCAGGGTATGACACCATATGAGGCATGGTGGGGTAAGAGACCTACCCTAGATCATTGCAAAGTATTTGGATGCTTGGCATATGCATATGTGCCATCTCAGTTAAGGCACAAATTGGAACCTAAAGCTGAAAAGTATGTGTTCATTGGATATAATGATAAGCAGATGGGATATGGGTTGTTGAGTCCATCCACAAAACAATTCCTTGTGTCAAAGGATGTTACATTTGATGAGCAAGGTACTTGGTATGTAGGTACAATCAATATTCATGCAGGTGATGAAGAAGTTGTGACTCAAAAGAAAGGTAAATCAAAGGTTCAGATGTTTGATGAAGAAGAGAACAATGAAGTACAGGTTGAAGTTGAAGAAGTGCCAAGGTTTGATCCAGAATGTGATGAACCAGAAACCTCAAGAAGTGGAGAACTCAAAAGGTCATCAAGACACAAATGGTAACCTACAAGGTATAGCTATGACACTTCTTTTTTGGCTACCAAACATTATGCTTATATGATAAAGGCAGATGAAGACCCTTCTACATATGAAGAGGCAAAAGGTAAGGAAAATTGGGAGAAAGCTATGCAAGAAGAGTATGATCCATTGATGGAGAATGAGACATGGGATTTGGTTCCTAAACCAAACAGTCAGAAGATCATTGGATGCAAATAGGTCTACAAGACAAAGAGGTTTGTAGATGGAAGTGTGTCTAGGTATAAAGCCAGACTTGTGAAAGGGTTTTCTCAGACATATGGTATAGATTATGATGAGACCTATAGTTCTGTGGCAAAGATGACAACCATCAGGACACTCATAGCTATTGCTACATGTAAAGGTTGGAAATTATGTCAATTAGATGTGAAGAATGCTTTTCTAAATGGTTACATTTCCGATGATGTCTTCATGGAGCAATCACAAGGATTCAGAAATGAAAGGTATCCAGATCATGTACGTAAGCGTAAGAGAGCTTTGTATGGTTTGAAGCAGGCCCCAAGGGCATGGAATTATAGGCTTGTGAAGTTCTTGTAGGAACTTGGTTTCTAAGTATCTAAAGCAGATAGTAGCTTGCTTGTCAAAGCAAGTGATGATGGGTTCATTTACATGTGCATATATGTTGATGATATAATTCTTACAGGTACAAATGAGAAAGGAATTCAAAGCCTAAAGAAGAAAATGGAGAAAGAGTTCAAGATTAGTGACTTGGGAGACTTGTCATATTTCTTGGGCATGGAGATCTCATACACTCAACATGGAGTGTATGTAACTCAAGAAAGGTATTTGAAAAACTTGTTGATCAAGTTTAAGATGGATGATTGCAGGATAGCACCTGCTCCAATGGAGGTGAATCACAAATTGAGCAGATATGGAGGAGAAGAATTCAAGGACATGAAGCTATATCAAAGCTTGGTTGGTAGTCTGATCTATGCTACATTAACTAGGCATGGACCAAAGCTACAAAGATTCAAAGACATGGCAGGTATGAAGAAGATAGAGAAAACCTCAACTGATGATTGAGGGGGAGCTGTTGGTGCAAGGCAATCAACAATTGAAGTTTTGAAGTCAAGGATTGAAGAAAAGATAAAATTATGAAGCATGAAGAAAGTATATGTTCAGAGAATGAAGATATGTACACATATGTACATTAACTTAGAGTAAGCTCACTTATACTTTTGTATATTTATACTTTTGTATATATACAAGGAAAAATGTCGGGGCAAATATGAGAGAGTGTGAGAGAACAAGTTTTGAAGATAATTAAAAGTCATTAGACACTTGTGAAGTGAGGAAGATAGCTCTCTCATCCACATGTAAAACTTTTCAGTAATGAAGAAAAGTTGCGCCTGATTTTTCTATGTGTTCTCCTTCTGTACTTGATCATTTCAAAAATCCTTTTGTAGGTATCTAATTCCATAGTTAATGAGTCTATGGTTAAAGTTTGAGAGCCTAATTCTAAACAGGCTGTGAGAATTATTATGTGTGAGGAAGTGTAGAATGTCTTCTGAAGTAGGCGCAATCTCGATGGTCAAAGAAATGGTTAGTTCTCAGTGCACAGTGTAAAGTTTTGCACAAATGAGGAGTCAAAATCTAAGCTCAAAGGTAAGCCATCTATGGCTAAAAGCATTTGCACAAACGGGTTCTAATTTGGGAGAATCAAGCTTTAGAAGTTGCAGGTGTCAAAGTCGACTGTAAAGAACTACAATTTTAGACATAGGTGACTTGTTGAGATGATTTATCAAGATCTAGTAAGTCTTTTGGAATGCTTTAACTTGGAGGAGGTGTGCAGACTATATGCAACACCTTGTACAAAGTTTTATAAAAAACTTTACACATTAGGTATGTTATGTTACATTAGGTATCCCAAGCACACATTGATCTCTACATATTTGCTTTAAAGTTCTCTCACCAATATGCCCTACTCTCTTATGCCAAATTTCAAGCTCTGATAGTGTTTGGTCTTTGTAACTATAAAGTGCAATATTCCTTGTATCTTCAAGTTCAAAAGTGAATAATCTAACTGTCTTTTGTCCTTTGGAAATTCTCTTGAATCCATGTTGGGGATCCTCCACAAATGCTCCATATTGGTTGAATCTGACCTACAAACCCTTTTCCACAATCTTTCAAACACTCATCAAATTTTTGGTAATCGTAGGTACATATAGAACCCTGCTCAATAGATTTCTATTTCCATAAGAGATCCTAACATTTCCTACTTTAATCATTGAATGCTTGGTGTCATCACCTGTTTGTACCTGATGCTTACCCTTTGGTTCCTCAAGGTCAGAGAGAAGAGCTACATTGCCTGCCACATGGTTTGAGCATCCTGAGTCAATGTAGAAGAGATGGTCATCATTTATACATGGTTTTGAAGTCATATTCATAATCAGAAGAGAATCCTCTTGCTCCTCTGTGTAGTTGTTTTAATCTTTCCTTGATTTGTAGCCTCCTTGGTAGTTGCTATTATAGTGGTTTTTATAGTTGTTATTGTATCCTTGATGGTGACTGAATCTTCCTCTTGATTGTGTATATCCACCTCTTTGATAACCTCTACCTCTCTGATTCTTGAAGTTCCTATAACACTCATCTGTAGTATCAAATCCACAAATATTACATGGTGAGGAGTTATAAGGTCTCCCCCTACCTTTCTTACCTCCTCTGCCCCTTCCTCTTGAGGTTCTACCTCTCCCTACATAGTTGGCTTGGGAAATAGATCCTTCCTCCTCAATCTTCTTGTTCTTCTCTTTCTCTTTGGACTTACTTTTATCAGTGTATAGGGCAGAAGAGCTATTACCTCTTAATGAATCTCCATTCTTGTTGAGCTTAGCTTCATGGGTAAAGAGTTGCCCCATGAGTGTGGTAAGATTTGGAATCTGCATGTCCATGTACAAGTCCATGGCAGTTGTGAAGCTCTCCCATTTTTCATAAGCTTTAATACCATTAATTAATTGTCTTACAATCTACAGTTCTTCAATTTCTTCTCCTATGCTTGCCAATTGATCAGCTATATCCTTGACTTTGGTCACATACTCTGAGATGCCTTGCTTGGGTTGATCTCTTTGAGTGGTAAACTCAATCCACAATTGGTTCTTCCTAGCCCTTATGTTGGAAGAGAAATATGAAGACAATGTTTCCCAAGTCTCTTGGGATGTCTTACAATTCCAAATGTGTGGAAGAAGAAAATCAAAAATCGAGTAAGTAAGTAAGTTCTTGCTAATGCATCCTTGGCACACCATGTGTTGAGTCTTTCATGCTCCTCTCTTGTAGGTTGTCCTTTGCTTCTGAATATGGGCATCTCCTCAGCTCCTGAGATGTATCCATAGAGGCTCCTTCCTTGCAAGTATGTCTCCATCCTCAAGGACCATGCTTGATAGTTGTTCCTATCCAATTTATAAATGAAAGAAGGAAAACCATCTCCCATTTTACCTTAGCTTTGCTCTGATACCACTGTTGGGAAAGATGAACTCTTAGCTTTCCAATGACACTATACAAGTGCCTATGTACTTTGGAAATGATGAGAGAAATGAATGAACCAAAACACACTACTTCCAAGTTGAAGGATCAATGAAAATCTTCTATTTTTATTCACACACCTACTGCTTGTTATGCTTGGTGCTTCTAGTACATTAGGAATTAGAAACATTCCTTTTGGAGATATCAAATTAGCTTAATGAGCTAATGATTCCAAGTGGAATCACTTAAAATGATGTACTATACACAAAGCAATCAATTTAGCAATCAAATCATTATCCCCAATCTTTTAGGACCTCTGCAGAGTTTGACCAGTGGGTACTTTCACACAATTTTCTCCAAATTGACTCAATGGATTATCTTCAAACTTTGTGTGCACGTAGAAGACTTGGAGCTGATTCCAACAAGCTATAGAACATTGAAAATGGTAAAGAAATGACTGCGATATGAACAATACAAAATGACTATTTTGAGTAACTATGACAGAGAGACCATAGATGAAATGTATTGATCTATTGTATTAGAAGACAATGTTGTACAAGGTCATTGGCATGATAATCAATTCCTAATGATAATGAGTAGTTTAGGCTATGATGTGAGCCTCACTCTCTTACAAGGTGATCGACAAGGAGTCAGAATTGGAGTCTTCTTCTCCCCCGAGTTTTTCAGCCATCTTTTATAGATGAGTCATTTGAATTTGAATTTGAATTCTTCATTGGATCTCACTAAAAGTGATCCTCTAATCTAGGAAATATTCTCTCAAGTAAAGTCGTTATTTTTTCCAACTAACAAACTCCACGAGTTTAGTGGTGGTTACAAATATTCTTCCAAGTCAAATTGACTTTTACAAATGGTAAAAGATAAAAGGTTCCTAGCAATGCTTCTCATGGAACTTCAATTGTACATAAACTCTAGCCAAATGTGTAGGCTTGATATTTGCACCAACAAAGATTCCCCAATAGGCCAGTGCACATAAATACATAGTATCTATGATTCAAGGGGAGGAAATATGAGATACTATGGTATCCAATTTGGAAGTCAAGATACAGGATAACATTGACCATATGGACTTCCAAATTATGAATATGGAGAGGATAGACCTTGTATTAGGACGAGAGTGGCTATGGGGGTTGGGAGACACACTTAAACGCAGTTACCAAAACAACACTCTTGAGTTTAGAAGAAATGGAAGTAAATTTTGTATCCACAGAGAGAGATGTACCTAGTGCACCTCTCATCCCATCTTTATAGTTGTATAGTATTTGTCATTTTAAGCATGTACAGGAGATCTTTTTGTTGTATAGTCAGGACTTTGAGTATTGTACAAACACTTCATTTGATTTATATTTTCATGCTAGAAATTCAAATATGGATAGGAATTTTTACTATTCTTTCTTGCAAGAGTGTGTTGCTAAATGTTTTAAAGATCTTATGTTTGAATTTAGAGATGTTTTTCCCATGGACTTACCTAGAGGGCTACCACGTGAGAGAGGGGACATTGACCATGCTATTGAGGTAGTTACTAACACTAACTCTATTTGTAAGCCACCTTATAGGCTTAGTGTTTCTCAACATAAGAAAGATGACTCTATGATATTATGCATACACTATAGAGCACTAAACAAGGTAACTATCAAAAATAGGTTTCTAATGCCTAGATTGGAAGACCTATTTGATCAGTTACATCAAGCTAGGTATTTTACCAAGCTTGATGTTAGATGAGGTTATCATTAGATTAGGATTAGGGGAGGAGGATGTCCCTAAAACTGCATTCAAGGCTAGATATGGGCACTATGAGTTCTTGGTGATGCCTTTTTGGTCTCACTAATGCTCTTGCCACTTTCATGAAGCTCATGAATAGTGTATTATAGCCTTATCTAGGGCAATTTGTAGTAGATTTCCTAGATGATATTCTGATCCATAGTAGATCACAACAAGAACACATGGAACACTTGAGAAAAGTATTCCAAGTGTTGAGGGAAAATTCACTCTTTGCTAAGGAGTCAAAGTGTGAAGTTTTCAAAACAGAGGTTACATACCTTGGGCATATAGTCTCCTAAAATAAAATCTTGATGGATCCTGAAAACGAAAGGACTATCATGGAATGATCACATCCCAGGAACCTGGAAGAGCTACATATCTTCCTAGGTTCATCAAGATTCTATCAAAGATTCATTAAGAATTATGCCAAAATTGCTATTCCGATGATGGAACAACTTAAAGGGAAAGGGAAAGCCTTCCATGGGGAGACAAGAAGAAGCAAAGTATGGAGAAGCTGAAAGTAGCCATTGGTACAGCTTCACTTTTTCACATAGTAGATCCCAATAAACCCTTTGTGGTTGAGACATGATGAATTTTTCTATCGGAGTGGTTTTAGTTTAGGATGGACAACCAACAGCCTTTGAGAGTAAGAAACTAGAACTAGCTTAGAAGAATTACCCTGTCCATGAGGATTTCTATGCAATTGTCCATGCTTTGAAGAAGTGGTGTTATTATCGATATGATGCTAAAGTCATGATAGTGTTTGATCAAGAGAGCATTAAGTGGATCTCGGATCAAATAGACCTTAAAGGCCATAAGGAGCGATGGACAAAGACTCTTCAAGAGTTTGGTTATGAGCTCAAGTATATGAAGGGAAAGTTTAATGTAGCAACTGATTCACTTAGTTGTATGCCTATGCTCAATAGACTTAGTTTTACTAAGATCACTAGTGAGCTACTTGAGTCCATTAGAGGGAAACATAGGCTTGATCCTACATATTCCAAGATTTGGGAAGCCATAGATCCAAGATACAGTATTGACAGGTACTCAAGAAGGATTCAAGAGGAAGAATTATAGTATCCATGATGGATATCTGTTATATAAAGGAAAGGTGTGTGTCCCTAGAGACCCTGAGATGAGGGGGCACATTTTCTTTGAGTTTCATGACATGCCTAGTGCGGGACACCTAGGAGATAACAAGACTTATAATCTTGTTAAGAGGTAGTTCTACTTGCCTATGCTTCATAAGGAAATCCTAGATTATGTGCTCAAGTGCACTAAATGCCAGGACAATAAAGCTGAAAGGTTAAGGATTGGAGGACTACTCCACTCCTTGGATATTCCCAATGGGAAAGGGGAAAGTATCTCCATGGATTTCATAGTTGGATTACCTAAGACAGAGAGGGCACAAATTTGTCTGGGTAATTGTGCATACATTAACCAGAATGGCTAGGTTTATTCCAAGACATACTACAATGAAGACACCTAAGTTGGCTAGACTATTTGTAGAGAACCCATGCTAATTATACGGTCTTCCTTTAGCCATAGTTTTAGATTGAGATAGGAAGTTTACTAGCCACTTTTGGAGAGAAGTCTTCAAAAGGTTGGATACAAAACTTAGCATGAGCACAACTGAGCATCCACATTTCGATGGGCAAACACAAAGGGTTAACCAAATCCTAGAGGATATGCTTTGAGCATATGTAAATGAAAGGCAAACTAATTAGGAAGAGTACTTACCTATAGTAGAGTTTTCATTTAATAGTCTCAAGCACTCTTCCATTGGGCATAGTCAATTTATGCTTATGTATGGATCTCAGTCAAGAGCCCCTTATGAAGTAGGATTACAAAAGGAGAAAGTTCAAGCTGCAAAGGAATT
>CM035419.1:124351505-124361505 GCA_020310875.1 Ceratopteris richardii
GAGAAGTGATCTCCTGCTACACTTGAATGATCCAACTCCAACATTTGTATGTACCTTTCCTCAAGAGCACAAATTCTTAGATATCCATCCATTCGTCTCTTATATAATTGATCATTTATGAGTACAAATTATGTACTCACCTCTTGCATGTTTCTTGTGTCTGAATTTCCCTTCATTGTTCCCTTGTGAGGATCTTGTTTCAATTGTTCCACTATATGAGTACTCCGTTTAGGATTTCCTTGGAAAAAGAACAAAGTTATTAGGTCATTTCTTTGTTCAATCTTACATTTTCCACATTGAGATACATATGACTCCACATATTGCTCCTTTGTTTGCCAATGAACTCCCATTCTTGCCAAATTATTTAGAGTAATAATCTTTGAAGCATGAAAAAATGGATTCCAAAGATGCACCTTCTCTAAATAATTGTTTTTTTCTTCTTTAAGAACACAATATTCCAAAACTTCTATTAGGCTTGAACTCTTTTCACTACTTAAATAAGTGTTACTTGGTCATGCTTACTCCCAAAATTTGCTAGAATCTCCACTATTTTCAAAGGTATGTGAGTATTTGCATTTTTTCCATTTTGGATTTTTTTCGACAATCTTTGATCAAATGTTCTCTCCCACAGTCTTTACAAAAAGCTCCTTCCATCCTCAAAGTAGGTGGTTAAGGAAAATCCCTCACAAAATGATCTCCCACACACCTATAACAAATACCTTTTGTGTGTTCTTGAATTGAGGTTTTGGGTTTGACATGTAGCTATTTGTTATATACATGAATGTGGTTGCATCCATTCAATTCTCCCATTTCCTAAATCCAAAGCTTGAAGATCAAGTTCTTTGGTATATGTAAAGTCCCAAATATTATCTTTAGAATGATCATCTAAATGATTGCTATATCCATCAGAATATTCTCTAGTTGGTACAAGGATATCTCCAAATTTTCCTCCATTGGTGTATACTGTACTGAAACCACATTAGTTGGTATGGGTGGTTGTTGTCCTAGGATAGATCTAGGTTGTTCCAAAAAATATCTTTCTCTCAATTGTTATACCTTTCTCTCATTGGTTGTTTGTTATACAAACACTCCTCACTTGTATTATTTTTCCATTTCTTTTCTAGTGACCAATATTTGAGTGTTCTATTATCTTGTAAATGTGGTGGTTTTTGATAGTTGCACAAATGATTAGGATGGTTTTCTTCAGACACATAACATTTTTTGGTTTGTGTCATTCTAGGATTGATTGAAGTCATTTTAGTTTTAGCACTTAAAGCTTTTGCTATGGCTTGAGCTAATTCTTATGTGCATGCTATTTTGGTTTCACCATTCCCCTGATGATGAAATATTAATAGATCATTTCGTCTATTGTCTTCTAGATCAATAGATTCCCTAATATAGGGGTCTAAATTTGGACATCTTCTATAGTACACCATTGTCCTTAATTGTGCATTGTTCAGTCCTTCAATGAACACTAACACTATTATGGGTTGATGGTTTTTATTCCTTAGGGCACCTATCCAAATATTGGTTAAATCTTCTAAATACTATCCTAAAACTTTCATCATGTTTTTGCATAAATGTATGAGTTAAAATAACAATACTACGCTTGATTCTAGTTTTGGAGGATTCCCCTATGAACTCTTCCAAAAACTTATCGATATCCACAAAAAATTCCTTTATTAATGGTAGAAACCAAGTTATGGCAGCTCCTGATAAAGTAAATCCAAAGGCTTCAAATTGGATCTTATATTCTCCTATCTCCTCGACCCTTAGGATTTCTTTGTATTCAGCTACATGACCATGAGGATATGTAGATCTTCATATTGATTTTTCACACATTTTTCCACTTGGTATGGTCTTAGAGTTCTTCCAAGATTATTCAAATCATTTCTTCTTCTGATAGGGAACTCATTCACTACTTCTCCTTCCCTTAGAAAAGGATTAGGTCCTTTCTCTATGTGGCTCTAAAGGAGTGTGATTTCTCCTATGCATTGGAATGTTTTGATATTTTAGGTTTTGAGCCCAAGTTCCTTTTTCTGAACACTAGCCCAAATCATTTGTGTCATCTAGGTTATTTGTGAAGACATATATACATCCTTGTCTATCTTCATATCTACCATCTTTAAACTAAGTCATTGGCATCAAGTTTAAAGAAATTTCTAGGTTACTCAACCTAATGAGTTCCTTATGCAGTCCATCGTGATACCTATTTGTATATAGGTATTTAAAGATGTTTCTATAGTCTGCTTGGTCAGATGTTTTTGCTTCTCCATTTTGATTTTCTATGTTTCTTTGTGGCAATACTTAGGCACATGCATTGATAGCCTTGTCTATCAAGCATGCCATTATTCCTCACATTTGCTCTTGCAGAATAGCTAAGGATGCATGGGATACACTTACCACATTGTACCAAGCTAGGAATGAGGCTTATGTTGCTTATCTCCGAAAACAGTTGGAGAGTGAGCATATGAATGAAGGTGATTCTATGGACAGTTTTCTGACAAAGATCAAGGATTTGAAGGAACAATTGATTTCTGCTGATGAAGTTATACTAGATAGCTCACTTGTGCAAACCATTCTAAATGGACTTCCTGACTCATATCAGAGTTTTGCTTCTACTCTTTGTTTGATGATGAAAGGAAATCCAAATGCCGTATCATTTGAAGAATTAGTTTTTGTATGCTACAAAGATCAATCTAGGAAGAACATGTCCATTATGCATGTTGCAGATCAAGCTTTCCTGGCTAGTCAGAAGGGCAAAGGTAAATGGAGCTCATCTATTAGTAAGCAAAAATGTGCAAATGCTGCACATTTGAAGAAGACAAAGATGAGAAGAAACAAAAAAAGCATAAATTCTTTTGCAAATACTATAAAGCAAATGACATGTCATTAAGAGCTATCCAAATTGGCTGCTAAAGAGGCAAAGAAGAAAGAGGCCGGAATGGTTGTTACAAAGGCCTCTACATCAAAAATAGAGTCTGCTAATCTTGTGTAGAATGAAGAATGGGTGTTTACTAATGTTTGCAGTTTTGAACCATTCTCATGAGTAGTGTATGTCTGTAGTGTACTCAGATGTTTGGTATTTTGATAGTGGGGCAACCAAACATATTACTTCATAGTGCAGTTTCTTCACTTCACTTGAGACTGCCCCTATAGGGAATGTGCGAACAACTCCTCTTATATATCATGGGAGTTGGTAAGATCATTCTGTCTACTATTGATGGTAGTTCTTTCACCTTGTTGGATGCTTTATTTGTGCTAGGGATCAACAAAAATCTGTTATGAGTTTCCGCATTAGCAAAATATTGGCTTCGTTGTGAAATTTGTTGATGACAGATGTACAGTTCATGATCTGTCAAATGGTGACATGATTATTATTGTTGGCATTTTAGGTCGTGGGCTGTATAATCTCATAGACTATGAAAGATGTGTGAATGATTCGGCATGTGCAATACATGATTCTTAGGCTATGTCAGATGCAAAGATTTGGCATGCACACTTTGATCATCTGAATTTTGCTAGTTTGCTACACCTAAAGAAATCTGAAATGGTGTCCTCTTTGCCCAAACTTGAGGCACCTGGAAAACATGTTTGTGAAGATTGTATTTTTGGCAAAATGTAGTGTTCCTCCTTTCCAAAAGATGGTTCAGTTTGAGCTACTAAAAAATTGTAGCTTGTACATAGTGATGTCTGTGGTCCTATGTAGACACCTTCTTTTGGAAACTATCTTTACTTCGTGACTTTCATTGATGATTTTTCTAGGCATGCATGGGTATATCCACTCAAAGCAAAGTCCAAAGTGTTTATGTGCTTCAAACATTTTTTGGTTTTGGTTGATAATCTATCAGCATGTAAAATGGGCACCCTTCATTCTAATCGAGGGGAAGAATATATGTCTTCTGAATTTAATGAATTTTTGGCTGAACGTGGGATAAAACATCAATGTACAGTGCCGTTTACACCTCAACAGAATGGAATTGCTGAACGGAAGAACATGTCACTCATGGAGATGGCGAGATGTATGGCCAAGAGTCAGGCTTTACCATGTAGTCTCTAGCTTGAGGCTGTCATGTGTGCAACATATGTACTTAACAAGTGTCCCACTAAAGCACTACAATCTATCACTCTATATGAGGCTTGGCATGGTCGCAAGTCATCTTTTGCTCATCTGCGTGTTTTTGGTTGTCTGGCATATGCATTAGTGCCTGAACAACATCACACAAAATCAGATGACGAAGCAATAAAATGTATTTTTGTTGGGTACAGTTCTAAAAGTAAAGGCTATCATCTGTATCATCCACAGACTAAACATATTTTGGTTAGCCATGATGTTGTTTTTGTGGAAGATGCTATTCCACCTCTACTTTCATGTACGAAGGAGACATCTGTTAGCTCCATAGACATGTATGATACTTTGCTTCCTCTTTTTACAGGTGGAAAATCTAGTGCTGGTCCTAATGAAGCAACTTCTCAGCAATTGGAGGTTTCATGTGATCATGTAGATCATTTTATTTGTGATGCACATTTGCATGATGCACTTGTTGATGAGAGAGCTGATATTGAGGAGGCAAAAACTATGCCAAAATGGCTAGTGTGGACTTTGCGTGAAAGCAAATTAGATGCACCTCTATCATACCGTACTCGTTCAAGATCTCATAGTGCCTCTTTTGCATCAAATTGCTATGCTATGGTTGCATCTAGTCTCTATGATGAGATTGAATCTGTTTCGTTTGATGAAGCACAAAATTCTGAACATTGGATGGCTACAATGCAATTTGAATATGATGCTATCATGAAAATTGGTACCTAGTCTTTATGTGACTTGCCTCCTAGTAAGAAGGCCATAGGCACTAAGTGGGTATACAAGTTGACACATAAACCTGATGGAACACTTGAAAGGTATAAGTCTAGGCTTGTTGCAAAGTGTTATGCACAGGAAGAGGCATTGATTTTGATGAAACCTTTGCAACTACATGCCGAATGACCATTGTTCATAGCGTTTGTGCACTTGCAGCTCATCATGATTGGAATGTACATCAGTTGGACATTAAAACAACATTTCTGAATGGTTATTTGCATGAAGAAGTGTATGTTTTTCAGCCCCATGGCTTTGTGCAGAAAGGGCATGAAAACCAGGTGTGCAGGTTAAGGAAGGCAGTATATGGTTTAAAGCAAGCACCACGTGCTTGGTATGAAAAGATACAGGCCTATCTGATTGCACATGGTTTTGAGAACAGTCCAACTAAAAGCACCTTACATGTTAAGCGTGCTAATGATGTGATTCTCATTATTGTTGTGTATATTGATGACATGTTGCTCACTGGTCCTCATGAGAAGCATATTGCTGATTTCAAGGCTGATTTGCATGCCTCAGATGAGATGTTTGATTTAAGGCATTCGCTTCATTATTTGGGCATTCAATTTATGCATATTGATGGTGGAATGGCTTTGTGTCCAAAGAAATATATTGACACATTATTGCAGCATTTTGGCCTTGAAGACTTTAAACCTATTGACACTCCTATGGAGACATGTTTATGATTGAGTCTTCATGATGCTGGAGATGCATTTGATGCCGTTCTATATGCGTAGGTTGTTGGATGCTTGATTTACTTATGCATTACTTGACCAGATATTCAATTTACTATCTCACAAATGAGCAGGTTTATGCATTGCCTAGGTGTGAAGCATTGGTAGGGGGTTAAGTGCATCTTTCACTACTTGAGTGGTACTCGACTACTTGGGTTGTTTTATCCCAAGGGGGGATCACTACTCCCAGATTTGCATGCTTTTTCAGACTCTGATTGGGCTGGTTGCTATGACACTCATGTGTCCACTAGTGGTTTTTGCTTCATGCTTGGTAGCTCATGCATATCTTGGTTGAGCAAGAAGCAGCTATTGTGGCCACTTCTAGTTGATGTGAGGCTAAGTATAGGGCAGCTTTCATAGCAACTCTTGAGTGTGTGTGGCTTAGATGCCTTATGGCTGATTTGGATGTTGATCAGTCTTCTGGCGCCACCATCTTCATTGACAGTGAGAGCGCATTGGTGATTGCGAGGAACCCTGTGTTCCATGGTCGCACTAAGCACATTGAGGTGCATTATCATTATGTCAAGGAGAAGTTCTCTACTAGAGAGATCAGCTTGGCATATGTGCCCATGCAGGAGAACATTGCAGACCTTTTCACGAAGGGTCTGCCTAGGGAGAAGTTTGAAGCTTTTCGCAAAGATTTGGGCTTACTTCCTTTTGTGGATTGATTCCGCATAGCTTGGCCCTTCCTTATACATAAGGTCGAGCTCCTTGTTCACTGCATCACTCCTAGGGGGGATTTGTTGATATACTTAGGTAGTGATGTGTGTGAACATACTAGGATTGGTAAGGTACTTTTTTCCCTCTGTAAGAGGTCCCCCCCCCCCCCCCCCCCGGCTTGTATATACGTCTAAAGCCCTAACGGGTTACTTATCTTTGTACATTCTAGTGGTAATTCATACAGTATTGTGTGTTGTGCTCCAAGCTTCGTCTTCTTCCTTGTGCTATTCGCGTGCTTCCATACACATCTAACTCCAACATGATTCTCAGATGAGCATCGTGATTCTCACACCCCACAAATAATGATTTTCAATCGAAACAGAATTCTCAATGAGAATCACATTTTTCAAAAAAATCATGATTTTGTGTTGAAAATCATGTTTTTCTCTGTGAGGAGAAAATCGTGATTTTCAAGTGCTCGAAATCGTGTTTTAGTTCACAATCATGTTTTCAGAAAATGTTAATTTTTTCATGATTGTGAGATCAATCGTGAAAATTTTGATCTTCACACTTGCGCTTCTCTGTCACAATCATGAAAAGATGCAATTTTCACTCAAAATCACGTTTTCACAAAATCGTGTTTTGTGGTTTCACAGAATCGCAATTCTGTGTTGGTTTTTAGTGAGATTTTGATGTGAGTTTTGTGTGATATTTTACACATGCATGAGAAGGCCCTTATGCTTTTATTACCATGCAATCAAGAAAATCTGGCGAAACTCAATTTTTTCTCATTGAAACATGAAAGATATCAAATTGCGATTGTGCTTTTACTTCATTTTTATCTTTTTTGCAATTTTCTTTTCAAAAGCATTAACTATAAAGTATAAAACAAATATACCTTGAGGTTGCTTGCACAAAAATCTTGAAAAAAGTGATTTTTTTCCTTTCTCACATAGTCGTGATTTTTCAACGCTCACTCACTCATAGTGACTCTTTCACAATGAATTAATTTTTTTCAAAGTCCTGCTTTTATACCGTTGACTCACAATCGTGATTTCCACTCTTTTGCATGGATTTTTTTTTTTATATTGATATCTGAGAATTGCAATTCTCTACAAAGAATCGTGTTTTTGTAGTTACCCTTGTTTTTGAATTTTTGCCAATTCTTTTGATGTGGTGTCTTGTCTTGAGGTCCAAAGGTACTCTTCTTTCCCTCTTTGCTTGCAAATCAAAATAGATTGTGTTTTTTCAAAAGGAGATAAATGTTCTTAGTTAACAAAAAAAATCTTTTCAGATTCTTTCTTTTTAATTTTTTTTGTCCAGTTCTTTTCCTTTCTACTCTCAATCTTAATGGTCCACTAATGTTAAAAGTTTTTCATAGAAAATCCAACGACTTTGTTTTTCTGTTTTCACAAACCATCATCTGGAAGATCTAGCAAGGTCCAAAGCTTTGGTTCAATGCTCGCCGGTAATGGTGCCAAAATATGTTCGATATAATTTGGAATTGTCCTCTCCAATCATCATATTATAAAGGAACAACGACCTCAAACACATAAAATTGTCAATTAGGGTAGTATGCTAAGACCCTAACCCCTTCTTCATCATAAGATTAGTTTCATCATAGATTTCATAAAACATATGGTTAATTCGTATAATTCTTGTAGATTAAGTTAAGAATAAGCTTTTTGAGTGATTCTTGTGCCAAAAGTGTGTTGGATTTTGTATAAAGAGAGATGGTGGATGCAATCTGAAGATGAGTTGGTGTTGCTACAACTATGTTCATACCAGTCAACTAAGACTTCAGAGTTGGTTAGTAGATCCTTTGAGCTTCCTAAATCCACAAAAAAATCACCCAAGTGTTTTGGAACAAGTATCTCAAAAGTTTGAGTCAAGATTGACTACTTGCAAAATGACTAGCTCCCATAACTTGCTATTTTTGTACATACACCTGCTGGAAAAAATGAGAAATGCTCTCAACCTGGTAGGAATTAGAAAAATTACTTTTGGAAATAGCAAATGGACTTAGATTTCTTGTTAATACAAGTTAAAACACTTCAATTGATCAATTGAACACTGAGAACAAGATTTAGCAAAATTTGGAACACGCGTGCCATTTTTGGGGCTCTACAAAAATTCAATTAGTGAGCAGAAAAACATAGATTTCTCACAAACTATAAATCCAATGACCATGACTTTGTGAGCATAAACTAGACTTAGAGAAAAATCCAATGCACTTTAAAACTCTGAGATATGTGCTTCTGAAGTTACTGTACTGAGTGAGTATAGCGGAGAATAAATCAAAGAAGAAGTGAATGATGAATGTATAGATTCACATATAATTACAACCACAGTGCAAGAATACTTGCACAATGGGAGTAGAATGGTAGAGCTATGGATTAATCTCTTCAATCTCTACAAATGAACATGAAGTGGGCACAAATCAAGCTCTCCAATGGCGACTTCCTTCTTGCTCTTTTTATAGCTACTTTTGGAGGTAGTTTTGAATTTGAATTCAAATAACTTCACCTAAAAGTGATGCTAAGAATTAGGAGATATCCTCTCAAATATTGGATTCATGGTTTTAGGTGGTTAGAGCAAGGAATTTCCTTTTTACATCATGGATGACTTAGGTCATTCTTTCTTTCACAATTACAAGAGAAAAAATATACTCTTTTAAACCCGGCCTATACTCAGCCTCACAACTGGAAGTGGCCATAGTAGGCTGCTTCTTTCTCAAACAAGATATACATGAGCTACCAAGCATGAAGCAAAAGCCACCAGTGGACACATGATTGTCATAGCAACCAGCCCACTGAGAGTCAAAAAAACCATGTAAAATCTGGTGGTAGTGATCCCCCCTTGGGATAAAACAATCCAAGTAGCTGGGTACCACTCAAGTAGTGAAAGATGAGCTTAACCACCTACCAATGCTTGACACTTGGGTGATGCATAAACTTGCTCATCTATGAGACAACAAACTGAATATCTGGCTGAGTAATGCATAAGTAAATCAAGCATCCAATAGCCTGCTAATAGAGAACAACATCAAATGCATCTCCAACATCATGAAGACTCAATCGTAAACATGTCTCCATACGAGTGGCAATAGGTTTATTGTCTTCAGGGCCAAAATTCTACAATAATGTGTCAATATATTTTGTTTGACACAAATCCATTCCACCATTAGCTTGCATAAACTAAATGCCTTAATAATGATGTAGATGCCAAATCAGACATCTCAAATGAGGCATGCAAATCAGCCTTAAAATCAGCAATATGCTTGTCATGAGGACCAATGAGCAGCATGTCATCAACACATACAACAATGATCAGAAGCACATCATTGGCATGCTTAACATATAAGGTACTTTCAATTGGACTGTTTTTAAAACCATGTGCAATGAGATTGGCATGTATCTTTTCATACCAAGCACATGGTGCTTGCTTTAAACCATATAATGCCTTATTCAACCTACACACTTGGTTTTCATGCCCTTTTTGCACTAAGCCTCAGGGCTGAAAAACATACATTTCTTCATGCAAGTCACTAGTGCATTCTGAGACTGCGACCGGAGGGGTGTCGAGGATGCCCTAGATGAAGCAACAACCTGCTCTAATACCAATTGTTGGAGTTTGAGGTTTGTGAAAGCACACAAATAGCACAAGAAAGAAGAAGAAGCTTGGAGCACAATACACAATACTAAATGTATTACCACTAGAATGTACAAAGATAAGTAACCCGTTAGGG
>CM035419.1:124366505-124474005 GCA_020310875.1 Ceratopteris richardii
TTCTAGCTCCATTTTGTGCAAGCCGAGGAGTCCTCGAGCTTGAGGAGCTTAGGTAGAACAAGCGTATCAATTTTCGTTATTTTTAGACACCGTTTACCCTTCCAAATAGCATCTAGGACCTAATTTTTAACTATGCCGGTCACTAGATGTGAAACCGGTCAAAACTAGTCTAGAAACTATAAAAAGAGCTAGAGAGCTCATTTTTGAGGTTGGTTAGTGTGAGCTTAGAGCTATTTTTGAGCTTGTAAGAGTGTTCTTGAGTAATAGAGTTGATTTCTCACCTTCCATTGTGTCTTGCTTGTCTCTTCATAGTGTGTGTGTATGTGTGTGTGCATTTCTATGCTTCTCACCTTCACTCTCACTTCATCTCACGTTCACGATCTTCATATCACTCCTATCTCTTTCACGGATTGACAATTAAGGAGGTGAAGCTTCTTAACGTGGTACTTACCATTGTGCTAGAGCAACACCAAATTTGGCGCCGTTGCCGGGGATCGAGTCTAGGACGAATGTGTGATGGTAAGAGTATAGCAAGAAGTGGCGTTGGAAGGTAAAATTTCAGTTTTTGTTGTTGTTTTTAGTTAGTTTTTAGTGTTTTTCACCTCCCCCACACTCCATCTTCATCACCGCATCATCATCTTCATCTCCAAAAAAATCAGAAAATTCACCATATCCACCCATTCTCCTCATTTCCCCTCATTTGTACATGCGAGAGAGTGAGAGAGAGCTTTTGTGCTTGTGTGTACTTTTGTTTTCTTGAGTTTTCTTGCAGGTACAGAGCTCCAATGCATCAAGAAAGCTTGGAAAAGGTAAAATTTTCAGTTTCTGTCAGAAATGGCCGACTGTGTCAGACCATCGCGATGGTCTACAAAGTTTGGAATTTGAAGAAGGCGACCACACCAGCGTGTAGAGCACACTTGCGCCTCTAGGAATCCATACTTGCATTGCAAAAAATCATACTTTGGTGGACCATCACGACGGTCTCAGACCATCGCGATTGTGTCACACCATCGTGATAGGCTCACGCCATCGCGACGGCTCGGCCGGACCATCGCGACGGTCTCACGCCATCGCGACGGTTCATTTGGACCATCGCGACGGTTCGCGGACCATCGCGACTGTTCGGTTGACCCCACACCATCGCGATTGGCTCAAGCCATCGCGCCGACGATGCCACGTGGCAAGTTGGACCATCGCGACGGCTCACACTTCACGCCATCGCGACGACACCCTTACACCATCGCGACAACTCGACTTTTGAACCATCACGATTGGCTCAAGCCATCGCATCTATGACCATCGCGACGGTTCACTTTTGGACCATCGCGATTGTTCACGTTGACCATTGTTTGACGCCATCGCGATTGTCCGCCTGATCGAGCCATCGCGACGGTTCACATTCACGCCATCGCGATTGCTCACTTTTGGACCATCGCGACCGTGCACTTCAGACCATCGTGACGGTTCGCGCACCACGCCATCGCGATTGTTCACCTTCACGCCATCGCGATTGTTCACCTTCACGCCATCGCGACGGTCCCAGACCATCGCGATTGTCTCACGCCATCACGATTGTGCACCCCCATCACAAATTTTAGGGTTTCAGTTTTTGGCCAATTTTGGGGCTATTTTTGGGAAATTTTTGGGTGATTATATTCATAGGAGACCCCTTAGCTCATATTTGGAGAAAAACCTATTTGTCAGTTTTTACCCCCCAGGGCCTGAACGGTCATAACTTTTTCATCCGAAGTCCGTTTTTTGAGCTTAATAGCTCGTTAGAAAGCTCTTTACGAGTACTACGTGACCTCAGCTGTTTTTTTCTTAAAGAATATGTCTATTTTTAGATAAACTATTTTGAGGTTGACCTAGTTTGGGACTAGAAAGCCAGGGGGACAAGCATTAAAAAGTTGGGCAAAAGGGAAGGGACTTAAAAGGTGTATATACTCAAGTGCTTGATCATCCAACTGTGAATTGGTCTAATATTGGATTTTTCCAGGTCTAGCAAGGGCAATCAAGGGCAACCAAGGCAAGGCAGTGAAGGGCATAAAGCTTGGGAAGCACGGCTTCTTGGGCATCAGAGCAACCAGAAAAGCTGACTTGAGGTTGGAAGATTACTCAACCCCCTCAGTCAATTCTTAGCTTAGGATAAACGGTAGTATTGTGGATTAAAGACGATAGGAACGCCTCAAGTTCAAGAGAATTAAATTTATCAAGTACAAGACTAAAGATAAAGGTGTGTGACACGAAAACCTAAAGGAAAGAACATAAGTCTGACGGAAGGAGAACTCAAAGTACCACAAAAAGTCGAATTCTTGACGCATACATTAGGACAAGAATCTAAAGAAATCTAAAAAAAATCAAGAAAGTAATAACAAAGAATCATTGACGATCTGAGCGTGTACTGAGTGTGCAAGGAAGAAAATTAATGAACCTTAGATCGGGCAAACATATAGGTAAGTCAGACCGACGAAGCCTTAGATCATCAGAAGCAAGTGTAAGAACTACTGCACGATCGTGGGCTCAACAATTGAATACTAGTTATCCCTACGAGAGCTCAGATACTAGTGAATCAGAAATGGCATTTAGCATAGACAGACCAGAAGGAGGGTCAAATGTAGCATACTTAGAAAAACCAGAAGGACCCTATAGGACTCAACTAGAGTTTCTCCGAACTAACCGATTAGCTGCTCGCATCTATGAGGATGGTTTGCGAAGGCAAGTGGTGCAAATGCACAACCCTGATCAACCCATTGGATTGGAACATCCAGTGGTGAAATTCGAGAGAGACGCGTACATAGACAAAGAAGGAACAATGTACATCTTAAGTACGCAGTCAAACAATACCAATGAGTTTGGCGTGATTCAGCTAGAGACGAAAACTAAATCTCAAGGAAAGGAACCATTATAAGAACCTAGAACACCTAGAGGGAAATCTGTACTGACACAAGTACTAATCCCAGAATGGATCCCTCAGGACAACAAAAGCATAGAGTTGTTTGTAAATAAAGAAGATGATGAAGCCTTTTGGAGATACAAGACAAAACTACTTAGTGAGGTAGGTATCATCACGATATACGAGTTCAAGGACCCGGATACACCTGGAAAGGTTGTATACCTGGATGAGACTTCAGAAAGAGTCTTTGTGGTGCCTGACCACGCTAAAAACACATACACATGGAGAGGTGAATTGGTATTCCCTCCATCTAGAACGAACATGAATACAAGTCAACAAGGGGCAGGAACATCATCAGCCCATGGAAATCAAAGAGAGAAAAATAAAGAAAGACCCGAAGTAAGCTTCACTCATCCTGTAGGGAGAGATAGAACAACCACGGACACTAATAGAGCGGATAGACAAAGAGATCATGGAATACCAGGTGGTAGAGATGATTTTCCTCTACCTAGACCACGTGAACATGCAAGAATGTTAAGACCCACTCAATTAGTAAAATCAATGAAGAATTATTTTGACAGGAGATCCCTATGACCATGTCGCAAAATTCAAGCAAGTACTAAGAGCAGAACAAATTGAAGACATGTTCACGCAATACAACGCATTTGGACTAACGTTAAAGAATACAGCTTTAACTTGGTTCCAACCTTTGCAACAAAGGCAATTTAGAGACATCCATCACTTTTTAGAGTCATTCATCACTGAATTCTCTAAAAGTGGGATTAGACATGACACGTCTTCGTTGATTCATAGCTTTAAACAAACCCCTCAAGAAACAGTAAGACTGGCAGGACGTAGGTTTAGATAATATGTTGAACGATGTCCAATGCAAGAGCTACCCTCACAGGCCAAGCAAGTGTCATTGTTTCTAGATGGCTTGTTGAGCTCTAAAGTACGCTCCTACGTGTACCTAAAAGAACCCAGAACGCTAGAGCAATGTGTAAGAATTTTTATAGACATTGAGGACAACTTAGGAGACGAGTTGGAGCTCTCAAAGGTCTATAAGGACTCAGACTGTTCATCTCTAGCATCCACAAAATTGTCTAGCTCAATAGAAGACCTAGCAGGAAAAGTGGCTCAGAAACTAGGAGTTTCTAGTAAACCTAGGGTGCTAATGAACAAGCGTTGTTACACCTGTGGTGGTGACCATATGGCAAATGTGTGCCCCAATGCACCACAACCTCAAGCCAACCCTAGTGGCCAATACTGTACAATTGAGAGAAGATACACGAATCATACGACTCAGGACTGCCCATACAACAAACAGACCGTGAGACAGAACTACCCACAAGCATACCCACAGCCAGGTAGGTATCAAGGCCAATACAATGCTCAGCCTTATTACTATAGGCCTCCTCAGAACTACCCATACCAGGCTCAACAGAGACCTCAACCTGTCTTAGCGAGCCAGACTATGCTAATGTGATGTACACAAACCCAAACCCACGGCCCCAAAGACAACAGAGACCACAGGGCCCTAGAGGACCATGCTTTAGGTGCCAAGGAGATCACTTCATAAAGGATTGTCCACATCCTCCAATAGCAGGGCAATCACAGTACTATAACATACAAGGCTTTTGTGCCGATTAGCAAAGAGCACATAATCAAAGATTGCCCTAAGAACCCTGTTAATGCTTCGAATGTGACACCGATCAACGTGATAGGTATTGTGAATAACGCAGATGGATCCAACCCTACATACGTGCCTATCCAAGCTATCACAAGAGCACAGGCGCTCTTACAGAACCAACAGCTTAATCAAGGGAAAGTAGCTGGAAGTAGTGAAGTTGCAGAATCTAGCAGTAAAAAGACAAAATCTTGGAAAGATTCTAGAGAAAGAATTAAGGGAAAATGGAGTAAAAAGATAACTGAGTTGGAAGGAAGTTTAAAGGAATCTAGAGCCAAAATCCTAGAATTGACTTCACAGGACTTGAATCAAGAGAATCCAGCTCAAAAATCAGGATCAGTTTTAGCGGAACCCATACCAGAAAATCTAGACATGATGTTTCGTGCATATCAGGCTAGATTAAAAGAGGGACCTCAGGTAGCTGAAATGAGCAAAAACTACCCTCGAGCTGATCTAGAAATTGAGAGAACTAAACTTTGCATGAAGATGGTAGAACTAGCACAAGCTTTGTTCGAAGCCTCTAGATATCTTAATTGGAATAACATGGCAAAACCGGAATTACATTTTCAAGGACTAATGGAGAGGCTAGAATATTTGATTGAAAGCAAAGAGAAAAAGGATCAACATAGGAACCCTATTGTCTCAGAGACACAGGAAAGGAATGCACCATCCCTGTCTCAAGTACCCAATACAGAAAGTCAAGACAATTTGTCTTCCATACATAAATATTCACATGAATTTTTGAGAGAAATCCAAGAAGAGAAATGGAGAAAGGAACAAGGAACCCATCCTCCTATTCAAGAAATAGATGACTTGCAGGAACAATTTCCCCAAGACATTCCCTCTATTTACAATGAGGTAGAGGAGGAGCAACTGAGTGAACACACAGCTTTTGAATCTAATTCTTTACAAGAATTACCTCAGTTCACAGGACCTTGGGAAGCAAAGTCTATTAATATGAGAGCACCCACGATAATAGTGAGGAATGAAGAATCAGTAATCCCTAGAAACACGGAAGTGATCAAGAATACCAAAGTACAATGTAATCTCACTCTAGAGGAATTGTTGAAGGTAAAACGAGAATTGTGGAAACATGTAGCAAATCAATTCCCCGAGCTTGCTACTACTCCCTCACAAATAGGATCACAAAATAAGGTACCAGAGATACCCGTAGAAAAGATTGGAGATGTAAGCGAGGGAGAGGAAGGTAACACTTATCTTCCGATAACCCGTCAGGGCTACACCACAAAAGCCATCTTAGATTCAGGAGCTGGAGTAGCCATCACTACCACCGCTTTATGGAAACGTTGGGGTAAGCCAGCATTGAGACCCACCAGGATGAAGCTACAAATGGCTGATGGACACATAGAAAAACCATTAGGCTTACTTGAAGGCATATCTCTCACCACTTGTGGTGTAGAATTTGAGCATACCTTTGCCATTTGTGATTTTAGTAAAAATCATGCTTATGAGATGATATTGGGACGACCATTCATGCGTTAGTTGCAAATTGTACAAGATTGGGGAACTAATTCTTTGTACTTGCAACATTTAGGAGTGACTACCAAAGTCAATCTTAAAGACTATTCACATAGAGATGTACCCCCAATACAATGGAATACCATCCATAAGACACAAGTAGAAACAGAATCCGTGCACTCATTAGAATCAGATCCTTCTTGGTTGCATGAGGATACTCATTTATGGATGTGTAAAGTAGCCAAACAAGAGGAAGAACGATTAGAAGTAAGGACCTTAGGTGCAGAACAACATCCACGAACCCTTCAAGATCCAGCCTACGCACCTGTAGTATTCCCTGAGGAAGAGTTTGAACCCCATGGTTGGGCAGAAATCCTAGCAACCATGGATGTAGCCATCAATGAAGAACAATGGACACCCCACTGTGACGAGGATGGCTATGACATTTCAGTTTTCACGATAGAGCCAATCATGTGCGATGCAATTTTAGAAGAATGTGAACCTAACACTGATGCATTTGAGGATGCAAGCGATTTTGATTTAGAATCAATTATCATGGACCCACCCTTTGCATCAGAGGAAGAATATTTCTACGAAGTAGAGACTCACCCTCAGAGACACAAGGAAATTACGAATGAGGTGAGGTTAGCCACAGAAGTGACTAACAAGAGTGAAGGCAAGAAAAGAAAGAAGAAAGAAACCATGTCAGAAAAAGAAGAATCTTTGTTTGAAGTACCCGAGAATTTCAAGAAATATGAAATCGAAGATAGAAGAATCATGGTACGAATGCCTAATAGAAAGGCGAATGACGGACAAGTATATGATAACCGAGAGAAAACCAAGAAAATAATAGTTGCTATAGAAGGAGAAGAAGAAAAATGTACATACATAGGGCATGATTTGACGAAGGAAGAAGAAGAAGAATTAGTTGCCCTATTGCGCGAATATAGAGATGTGTTCGCTTGGAGTTACAAAGATTTGAAAGGAGTAGATCCAGATATATGTTCTCATAGAATCCCTATGACTCCAGATGCAAAACCTACGAAACAGAAACCTTACACGTACAATGATAATTACGCTGCGAAGATTAAAGAGGAGATAGATCGTTTGATAGAAGCAGGATTCATTTATGAAATTGAGCATACCGAATGGGTATCCCCTATTGTGGTAGTGCCCAAGAAGAATGGAAAATTGCGTGTGTGTATTAACCTTAAAAAAGTTAATGCCGCCACGATTAGAGACAGTTATCCTCTTCCTATCACAGAACATCTATTGGAAAGAGTTGCGGGCAAGGAAGTTTACAGCTTTCTTGATGGATTTTCAGGCTATAATCAAGTAGCCATTGCTCCAGAGGACCAACACAAGACGGCTTTTGCCACTGAATGGGGCAATCTTGCATTTCGTGTAATGCCATTTGGCTTAACAAATGCACCCGCCACCTTCCAGCGACTCATATGTCATGTTTTTAAGGAATTCTTACGCAAGAGTTTGGAAGTTTATGTCGACGACATATGTGCTCATTCAAATGTAAGACAGACACATATCCCAGAGTTAAGGCAAATATTTGACAAATGTCGAGAATATCAGGTTTGTTTGAACCCAGAAAAGTGCGTTTTCATGGTCAAACAAGGCAAAATTCTAGGACACATTGTGTCAAAAAATGGAATCTCCACGGATGAAGAAAAGGTGAAGGTAATTGCAGAATTACCTAGACCAACTAATGTGAAAGAGGTACAGGCATTTATGGGTCATTGCGGATATTATAGGAGATTCATACACATGTATGCAATAATAGCCAAGCCTTTGTACTCTCTTTTAACCAACTTTGAATGGACAGATGAATGTGAAAATTCATTCAATGAACTCAAACGACGCTTGTGCTTAGCACCTATATTGACTACACCAGATTGGAGTAAGCCATTCCATGTACATGTGGATGCATCCAATTATGCCATAGGATGCGTGTTAGCACAACCCACGAATGAAGGTAACATAGATCTCCCCATAGCTTACGCGAGCAGACAATTGAACGCAGCAGAAAGAAATTACACCACGATGGAACGAGAAGGATTAGGGATGATCTACATAGTAAAGAAGTTTAGGCACTACTTGTTGGCCAATAAGTTCAAGTTCTTTACAGATCATCAAGCCCTATTGTACCTAGTCAACAAGCCATGTAACATAGGACGACTAATACGTTGGTTTCTATTACTCATGGAGTATGATTTTGAAGTAGTAGTCAGGAAAGGAAAGACACATCTTAGAGTTGACCACCTTTCAAGATTAACCTCAGGAGAAGCTCCTCAAGGAATAGCGGATGAATTACCAGATGCTTATTTGTTTAATCTAGAGATAGCACCAGAATGGGCTAAACCAATAGTCCCTATTCTCACATATGGACCAAAGAATCCTAGGATAAAGATCAAAGAAGGAGAGATTACCAAATCTCAGAGATATCAAATCATAGCAGGAAGCATATATAAACAGGATAATCAAAAGATTCTTGCTTATTGTGTAGATGAATCAGAACATGCAAATTGGTTGCAATTATCACACGTAGGTGCACTAAAGCAACATTATTCAAAACATCGAACATTGCAGACTCTGCATAGATTAGGAGTATATTGGCCTTCGATGGAAGCAGATGTCTACAAGTTGTGTAAAGAATGCCATGTTTGTTGTGAAAGACCACCAGTAGAACATGCTACATTGTATCACGTGTCTCTCACACCAGACTGGAGTGAATCGTTAGTGACATACTTGAGGACGAAGACATTCCCTCAAGAAATGACCTTAACTCGACAACGCAGTTTGGAGCAGGAAGCTCAAGACTATTCACTTATTGGCGATAATCTATACAAAAGAGGACGAGATGGATATCTAAGACAATGTGTTCATGAAAGCGATTATCTGAACATACTAGAGACTGCACACCAA
Organism: Ceratopteris richardii; assembly: GCA_020310875.1. NCBI lineage: Eukaryota > Viridiplantae > Streptophyta > Polypodiopsida > Polypodiales > Pteridaceae > Ceratopteris > Ceratopteris richardii. The sequence goes on from CM035419.1 coordinate 124,375,502, forward strand.
AGTGTTGGAGGAGGTCATTTTGGACCTGAAAGGATAATCAAAGCCATCCTCTTTGCAGGATTATGGTGGCCCACTCTTCACATGGATGCTCATACCTATGTAAAGAGACGTGATGTGTGCCAAAGAACTCAGTTTCCTACTCGCAGAGATGAAATGCCATTGAAACCCATGATGGGAGGACGTGCATTTTCAAAGTGGGGTATAGACTTTGTAGGACCCATTAACCCCCCTGCAAAAGGTACACATGCAGAATACATTATTGTTGCCACAGATTATCTTACGAAATGGGTAGAGGCAAAAGCCACAAAAAAGAATGATGCACACACAACTGCAAAATTCTTATTTGAGAATGTCTTTACAAGATATGGATTGCCTATAGAGTTAGTGAGCGATTGCGGAACTCACTTTCTAAACCAAGTCATTGAATATTTGTTACAGGATTTTATGGTGATTCACAAGAAATCTGCACCATATCATCCTCAGGCCAATGGTCAGGCTGAAAGCACTAATAAGATCCTTTGTAACGTCTTGACGAAACTCGTGAACAACAAACGTTCAGATTGGGACAAACAATTACACCACGCTGTTTGGGCATATCGAGTGGCCTACAAGACCGTACTCAATGCAACTCCCTTTCAGATGGTTTTTGGTCAGAATGATGTGCTTCCTTTGGACTTCTTGATACCGACCCTTAAGGTTGCACAAGAATATCAGTGGACCGGCCATGAATTATCAGCGAGAATAATGGACTTGGAACGATTAGGAGAAACCAGGCTAAAGGCAGCAGCAGACATATACGCAGCAAAGAAGCGACAGAAAGCCTATTTTGATGCACAGGTGAAAGATAAAGGCTTAAAAGAAGGAGATTTAGTTCTAGTATATACGCTGAAACAACACGCACGGAAGTTAGAAAAGCGAGGTTATGGACCTATGATCATTAATAGACTCTCGACAAGTGGAGCAGTACAGTTAGCCACCTTAGAAGGAGACATAATGCCTAATTACATTAGTGGTTGTAGAGTCAAGTTATATCAGGAACCTCTTACTGAGGATATGCTTAGACGACTCACGTTGGCAAAGAAGCATAAGGAGGAAGAAAATAGAATACGAGCGGAAGCTCAGGCAGAAGCAATAGAGCGCATTAAACGCATGAAGCTAAGAAGACAAGGACTAGGGAGAGAACATTATAACCATCTGGAAACTACACCCAGATATCCCATGGCCATGTGTCAGGTAAAGTCAACCACTCATCCTAGTATAGTGGACAGGAGACCATTCATTACAGTCAGGCTAGAGCACGGCAACCCTTGCCAAGAGCTCAGGGCTTTAATTGACTCAGGTGCTGCGACTAGTGCGATTAGATGGTCCCACTATAAGAATTCAGGAATAGAAATGCGGCCAATTGAGGCATACCTCATAGGGCTAGGAGGCATGGAAACCCCTTGCATGGGTGAGGTGGACCTTCCTATCCTCATTAAGGATGTGACCATGACAGCGAAGCTACTAGTGTGCCATGATGACGACCTGATAGAACCCCTAATCCTTGGCCAAGATTGGCTATACGATCACTCAGTGGACCTAAATCTTAGACAAGGCTCCTTACAGATTGGAACCTTAGAGCAAAAGCGAGTGATACCGCTTGACTTCCCTAACGGCATTCCAACTGAGGTTTGTAACCCTAGACCCTATGAAATACATGCGACGGAAGACCGGAAGATCTTGGGTCAGGTCAATCACGTTACGTCTACACCAACCCACTCGGGCTTGGCTATGGATAGTTGTCAATCAGAAGGACGACAAGAGATCTTCCCTGGGGCTTCTTGCAAACTAGAAGGGGCAGCTACCCAATCGCTAGGGCAGATGGACACAATCAGCTGTCAGGTGGGTTGCATCAGCGGCCAAATGAGCACAATACCCTGCGGTGCTCATCCCTCCAAACTTGCTGCGGACTGGCCTAGATTACAGATAGATATCGAATCTCTTCCTAATGGGCAGGTCATGCAAGTGTTGGATCTCCCTTCTTTTCCAAAGCAGAGCGTCCAATGGACCTCTCAAACCCAACCACGAAGGAGTCAACCACAACAGAGGAACCCAGACCGACGACACCACCAGATAAGGCAAGGAAAGCAGCAGTATCAACATCACAGAACAAGTGGCCCGAGACAAATATGGGTGCCAAAAGGACAGCAACCACAGCCTATTGGCAACACTGCAGACAAGAACAGGACAAAGTTTCAAAAAAAGCAGAGTCAGCATCCAAAGTCCCCTCGATCTTCTTCCCCAAGTACAAATACTCGACAGATTTGGATCGCCAAGAAGTATCTTATCAATCGACCCACACCCACGCAGATTTGGGTACCCAAACAATGTATTATAGCCCAACCCTCTAGCCATGTAATATATACCCCTCAGAAATCTTTCCATCCTTGAATACCACCAAACCCGATACCACTTTTTGTCCCTCAGCAGAAACACACCACCCACTCAAAGACTCTTACGAAATGGATACCGAAACGTATCCAGACGTCTTCTTGTACCCCCTTATCTGACAATTCTCCCACCCCGTTTAAACACCACCCTTGTATTAATTCACCCTCAACTAAACCTTGTATAAATTCACACACCATAACCCCACATCATGCATAATAAAAGCTCATCAAGAAATGTATGCATAATCTGAACCATGTAGGTGTCTAGAGACCTGCATTAGCTCTGCAGAGAATCATTGCATCAATCACTTCACGACACTTGGCTACACGGGTTACACATCGGTTATGGAAAGGGATTGCAGTCTCACTTTAATGGGATCATAATTAATTTCCATGCTAATGTGCTAATCTTTTGTAGCAGATCTTTTCCATTAGCTCGTCAGTCATCATGCAAACCGAAGAAGGACCATCAGAAGCTGGCCCAAGCACACCAATGGCCAATATTGGAGAATTACTCGCGGAATCTTATCCGACGATGCAACCACCAGAGTTTCAAGGTTTTCCAGGACCCATGCCAATCGACGATCCTCCTAGAGGATATACGGAGAAGATCCATCGTAACTCTCACTGGTTTCAAGGCCTAGCAGGACCCTTAGCAGACGCTGATTTCATATTTGAGGCCAATTTGGCATTTGATCTTCGCACATGGGCCAAGTACCAGTTCTTTTCACGAGAATTTGAAGGACTACATAATACACAAGATTTAACGCACGTTTGGGCACGAGCGGGCTTTACAGAATATTTTAGTGACCCTCTGCCTAAACCCGACTTTTACAGATGCTTTTACCTAGTAACCACCTTGACAGCTTCAGAGAACAAGGATCTACCCGGCACATTCATGTTACCATCCTTGGTAAATGACCCTCCATTCAGAAGGTTTTATTTGTCCAAAGATTTAATTCGCGCAGCTCTCAAAATACATGGAACACACACTCCGACGGAGAGAGAACGGCTAGTCCCAGAGCAGATGAAACGTGGTGACGTAACTAAGTGGGAGGATATTTCAGCTATAACCCCTGAGCTTTCCAAGCCATTGCGGATATGCATGAAGCACTTTGCTTTCCCAGCTCAGGATCGTTTTACCATGCCCCACAAAAAAATCTGGTTTGGATTATACTTAGCATGTACTGGACCTCAAACGGTTGATCTAGCTAGCTGGATAATTGATCAGCTCTATTTGGCACAACATAGATGGGAACAAAAGAAGGTAATCAATGGATGCTGCGCCCTCACCAGGATCATATATATGTGCTTGGCGTATGACTTACCAATTGAGCGTGCCATGACCAGTGAGGAACTGAAAGCATTCAAAGGGACCACTAAGAAGGCTAGAAAGTCTAGCAAAGGCAGAGCCGGAAAATGCATGAGAGGAACTATCCCGTGCCTACAAGTCCCAGAATCACCCTCACCACAACCATCTCCAGAGCAGTCACCGACCGTAGCCACTCCCACGGTACCACCAATTCGTATATGGTTATCAAGACCAGTTACGCCGGAGGGCACCACCAGTACGGTTGCACCCCAAGCAGCCACAACCACAGAACCTATCACCACAACAGCTAAAATTCCCACCACTATTGGTGTGGAAGCTTTCTCTTTTCCAATACCCCATTTAGAAGCAGAACAAACAGCACCACTGGATCCAACTTTTGATTTTGAAATGCCCGATGCATTCTCCAATGAGTTCCAATTTTCAGAAGGACAACTGTTTTCTCAAGAATATGAAAGGCCTAGCTACCCTACCACACCCAGGGAGCAGCCACAAGGACAGATTGTGTCTAGCTCTGATGATGAAAGAACAGCAACCGATGACGACGAAGGTGATGTGTCACGAAGCTAGGCAGGGAACTCAAGAATCCCAAGAGCATGAACAGACAGATGGCCAAGGCCAACAAACAGACACACATGGTTATACAAGTACCCATGAAGATGAAACTTACGAAGCAGCCGCTTACACACTGGCTATTAAGAAGCTGTATAGAACTATGGAAAAAGTTTGGGCACGCAAAAAAATGACCGAGGAAGAGAGTCAAGCCATAATAGAACAGGAACTTGTCACAGGCGGATTCGAAGACGCATACATCAAAGGATTCCGCGAGTTAGTCAAATCAGTAGGCTCCAACGAAGCGCTCAGGTACTTGCAAAGAAAGCCACTACCACAGTTTGACCCCCGCCGAGTACAACTACTTTCAAAGCCCGGCGAATACATTCGTGTACCAACAGGAGCACAGTCTTCCGAACAAGCCAGGGAGGCACGCCTCGTCCCCGAAAGTTCGTTGGTAGCAGAAACCATCCTTGTAGATTCCCCACCCCACGCTACAACTGTACATACCTCAGTAGTAACTGAAGTACCGACCACCCCAACCGCTCCTCCATCACCGCCCGTCCATCCAACCTCCCCTCTTCACCCTCCTTCCCCCAGACCAACATCTTCATTCGCCGGTGGCGTAGCAGAAATCGTCTTTACGACCACTCACCCCACAATTCCTGCACCCAATAGACCCAGTCTACCCCCTCACACATCCACCTTTCTCTGCAACCCATTCCTCCATCCATCTGTCCCGTCCTTCCCCACACATCCATGACCCCTTTTCCCATTCCCACCGCCATTAACCTTCTCCCCAGTCTCACCTCCCCGACCCACTGTAACCCCTATTTCCCCTTTCCACCAAGCTGCTCCAGCCAGCCCCCCTGTAAATTACTCCTCAACCTTTGTAAATCCCGTATTTACACCAGCACAAGCACCCATAGTCACACCCATATTCACAGTCACCGCACTGGACACGTCCAATGACATGGACATCTCACCACCCACTGCACCATCACTCACTTCACTCACGGCACAAACATACTTAGGCACCTCACAATTTTCCACAATCACCACAGCATCCACCTTCCCACCCCCATCCCCCGTTCCCTTTGCATCTACACCCACTGCATCTTCATTTAGCACCCCATTAATACTATCACCCACTGTAGATAATGCATTTCGACAGATGTTCATGTGTATGACGCAAGTAAGAGATGAGTACACATCTCTTGGCGATAATTATCAGCAGCTGCAACGGACAACCACTGACTTACAGTCGAAGCTTAATTTATTATCTATTGAAAATGCCTCTCTGAACACCCGATACCAGGAATTACGCGAGGCATATCACAAATTGGAACTAGAAAGCGCAGAAAAGACCAAGGAAGCCACTGCTGACCTGGATAACTTATTAAGAGCCCAGACAGTCCGCAATGCAACGCTAACACGAAATATGGGCTTACTACAAAGACACCTAGCAGCCGCCAAGGAAGAAAACCAGCGCTTACAGGATCAGAACAGAGAAAACTTAGAAGCAGCGCTCGACCACCCAGACCAACCACTCAGTCCTAGCCGGTTCAAAGCCATTCCCTCAGACTCGATGAGGATGCTGCTAGAAGATCATGTAAGATTGCTAGATGAGTACGACCGCATGAACGAGGAGTTACAGAAACTCAAAGAAGATCATAAATTACTCCAGTTACGAGAACCGGCACACCAAGACATACTAGCACCTGTGGACCCCTCTCCTGACATCTTAGAGGAACTCAACGCATTACGGGCCCAGGTATCAAACCTTGAATCAAGGATTGCAGTATATGAAGCACCACCAAGGCCAGATTCCCCACCTGAGCTACCAACTGAGGAAGAAACTGTCACCATCCCGGTGGAGGAAACGTTTGAAGAGGCGTACGAGCCACAACCCATCCCAGGCGGACGTGTCACGACCGAAGGCCAGATGACTTACGAACTCCCGACCCTCGCGTGGATGAAGACTATTGAGGAACTTGGGACAACACACTCAGCTAGAGTAGAGGCACAATTACATGCCATGGCGATGATAGAAGAAAGAATTTTACAGTCTCCATTCTTTGCTCATTTGGCCCCGCGACGATACATATTTGGGCATGAGCTACAGTATAAACCGTATTTTATGTTAATGGCCGAATACCAGTTAGCCATTGAGAAAGAAACCGGTAAGAAACCATCGCATGCAACTCAATTCGAGGAGGACGATCTACCACTCGATGCGCAGCAAGGAGAGATCTATCAACCAGAGTGGCGAAAAGATTTACTACAGAAGTATCCAGAAATGATGAGTACATGGGTAAAGGCACCTTTGCACTTAAAGTACAACCCATGTTGGGGACCAGTACCACGACGCCGCTCCTGGACAGCCTTTGCTATTAAGGTACAAAACAATAAGCAGTGCCAGGACTGGTTGAATTACCCCTATTTTAAGCCACCCATTGAGTTACCAACTGTAGGCTACATGATGGCTACAATTCGCCACTGGCTCCCTAGATTAAAGCATATGGATGATATAGCGGCGCACATGACTGTCAAAATCTTTGACATGATGCAAATGATTTTTAAAGTCTTCCGACGCGTCAAGGCACCTCATGTAAACACCCCGGGCTTTGAGCATGGCAATTTCGATCTGGTATATGATATGAGTACAATGCCATCGCTACGGGTGTGTTATGCCTGGCATTGCAGAATAAAGTACCTACCGGCGTGCTACAAGCAGACTTTCGAAGAGATGTTCACAACCGGTTTCTGGGAATACCATTCAAAGGTATTCATAAGCAGGCCTACACATTTATTACAATTATTTGCCTGTGAACGAATGGTCTATTCCACACACTATCAGCTCCCGCCACCAGAAGAACAGCAACCAATAGACTGGGAGAAACTCGAGGCCGATCTGGCCCGAGGCATTCGTATCTCCGAGCACACCCTCGCTCAAGACCTCCTACAGAACTATATCCGGCAGACCTCACAACAAGGTTCTATCAGGGACGACAGATGCGAGAGGGAGGGGGGTGTTGGAAGTAGCCAGAGGCATAGAAGACGCGGAAGCATGTAACGATGGAGCAGGGAGCCAGTCGAATCTTTTTTCAAAGAATCATGTTTTAGAAATACTTTTCAAAAACCTCCAACAGTGATTTTTATCACTATTGTAACATATGTAACATAGAAAAACCCTTTTCTTAATTTCTAGCTCCATTTTGTGCAAGCTGAGGAGTCCTCGAGCTTGAGGAGCTTAGGTAGAACAAGCGTATCAATTTTCGTTATTTTTAGACACCGTTTACCCTTCCAAATAGCATCTAGGACCTAATTTTTAACTATGCCGGTCACTAGATGTGAAACCGGTCAAAACTAGTCTAGAAACTATAAAAAGAGCTAGAGAGCTCATTTTTGAGGTTGGTTAGTGTGAGCTTAGAGCTATTTTTGAGCTTGTAAGAGTGTTCTTGAGTAATAGAGTTGATTTCTCACCTTCCATTGTGTCTTGCTTGTCTCTTCGTAGTGTGTGTGTATGTGTGTGTGCATTTCTATGCTTCTCACCTTCACTCTCACTTCATCTCACGTTCACGATCTTCATATCACTCCTATCTCTTCCGCGGATTGAAAATTAAGGAGGTGAAGCTTGTTAACGTGGTACTTACCATTGTGCTAGAGCAACACCCTCCTTTAATTGAAGAACAATATGAAATCTTAGTTCCTGAGAAAATAATTGATCTTGATGTCACTACCACATGCACAAGTACTCAATATCATTGATATTTAGTTAAGTACAAAAATCAATCTATTGAAGAATGTTAACGGACACATAAAACACAATTAACACCCCATTGTGATCACTTAATTTCTGCATATCATACACATACACATTAATGTAATTCCTCCATGAACATTTCCATCCATGTGCTTTTACATGGAACATACTTATTTTTTGTTTAGTGATGGAACATGTGACTGGCCATCCATGTTTATTCTATTTTATCAACTGAGGCTAGTTGCTGTTTCAACTAAGGGGCATGTTATTTATGGAATCTGTTGAACAAGGAATTGTTGGGGTGATATTTGTTAATTAATTAATCTATTTTGTTGTTTTTGACATAGCAACTCAAGCTTTGTGAGGGTGTGAAAGGCATGAAAGGGTGGACATCAATAATTAGATTTATATTTTATATAGTTTGTAAATAAACCCATGAAGAGGGTTCTATTTTTAGAAGCAGTTATTAAAATTAGTGGTTAGGATGAGAATTGCTATAGATTTTGAGTTCTATTAATAAAAGCAAAGAGACGCAATAAAAGAGACCAACTTTTCCTTTCACGCATGATTTTCGAAGCTTCTCTCATGTTACCACTTTTTTTGACATAATGAAAAATCATATTAATACATGCACTCTGCGTACTGTCGGAACAAAGTGCATGAGGGGAGATTGCACCTAGTACTGTGTTCTATCTCGTCTTCTCACATATCTATTTTTCTGTGTGTTTCCGGCATTCATAACCTCTATATGCGCATGAATTAAGATACTGGTAACATTGTATTTCAAAGATTCTAGTAGAGTACTTCTAAGATGTTTGGAAGATGAAGAAAGAATTAACTTAATTGGACAAGCTCATAAAAATAAATGAAAAACACATAAAGGCGTAGATGGAATTGTGCAAGAATTAAAAAGACTAGGAGTATATTGGCCATGCATGCAAAAATATGTACATGAATATGTAACCAATTTAATATATGCCAAGTCTCTATGCGAGATGAACATTCATCTTTGTGCTATTTGACAATAGCACGTGAGTGGAGCAAGCCACTAGTAGAGTTTTTGAAATCACAAACATATGTAGAAGCAACTAGAGTAGATAGAAAAAGAGCTTTACAGAAGCAAAGTAAAGAATATGCAATTTTGGGGAAATAACTTTTCAAATGTGGGAAGGATAATCAATTATGAATGTGTGTTCATGAAGGAGAGTACCTTCCCATATTAGAAATGGCTCATGCTAGGGAAGCTAGAGGTCACTTCTCAGCCAACAAGATTTTGCAGATGATCCTATTTGCAGGCCTATGGTGGCCAATACTATATATGGATGCAAAAATGTATGTACGCAGTTGTCATGTATGTCAACGAACCAAATATCCAATTCGACTAGATGACATGCCTCTGAGACCAATGATCAATGCAAGATCTTTCTATCGATGGGGAATCGACTTTATCATAGTAGCAACGAACTACCAAGCAGATTTGAGAAAAATGGGGAAAACTTGCCCCATGACCAACTATGACCAACCAAGTAGCTCAAAAATATGAATGGATAGGACACAAGCTATTTAATCAGTTGATACATTGCATGAAACTAGATTACAAGCTATAACAGGTATCTATGCTAATAAAAGAAGAAAAAAATTATACTGTGATGCTCATATCAAAGACAAACATCTTAGAGTTGGAGATTTAGTACTGGTTTAAACCTTAAAACAACATGTCAAGAAACTATAACAAAGAGAATATGGACCTTTGAACATAAATCTCATTTTCTATAATGGAGCTATCATCATAGCTACATTGGATGGAGACATATTGCCAAAATACATAAGCAGATGCAGAGTCAAAAAATATATGGAACCTGCCACTAAACAAATGTAGACCAAACTTTTAGGAGCTCAAAATCGACAGAAAGAAGAGGAGAGAAAAAGAGAACAAACTACACATGAAGCTCTAGATAGAATTATAAAATGGAAGGAATGTATTAGAGAATGGGTTAATGTGCCACAAATATAAAAAAAGTGGGCTACAAAGAAAGACAACCTTATTAAAATCTAGGGATTTGAAATGAGGAGTATCACCTTGTGGACTCTTTGATTGAAACATGAGCAGCTTTAAGTAGTGTTCATGCTTCCTTAGTTTGAGAAACTACCAATTTTGATCACTTCTAAAGAAGCACATATGATTGGCATTAGAGGTAACCTTATCAAGTGTTAAGAAGAGGTGACCTTATCCTTTCAACTAGGGAATGACAACATGCAACAAAGACTCTTGTTCTGTAGAGACTCTGATATATTGGAAGAACTCATCCTAGAACAAGACAAGATGTATGAATTCGAAGTTACCCTAAAACTTACTCAAGGATACATATCCACAAAAGTAGGACATAGAGAAGTCTTTAGTCTCTTGAAAGAGAAACCTCTAAAGATAGTTGAAATGAAAAACCCTAATGTGTCCAATGTTGGTGTAAATCACAAGCCTACACATTTGGCTTGAAAGATATCTTGAAGACTCTACATATGTGAAGAAGCATAGGAACTATTGCTAGTGGTTAATTACCTTGTTATCCCCTTGTAAAAGTCAGATTGACTTAGAATCTTTTGTAATCACCTACCAAAAGGATTCGTGGAAAAAGTTAGCTATTTGATTGAAGGAATATCTCCTAGGATATAGGAGCTTGATCATAGGGAGCCAAAAGTTTGAATTTGAATTCAAATTTTTACTCATTCCTATAAAAATGGACATGGAAAAGTCGTAGGTAGAACTCATTGTTCCCGAGCTTCTCATCAGTGATTCTGAGTGTGTGTGAGGTCTACACTCTAGCCCACACCTATCTACACCATTAGGCAATGATTTTCATGCCAATGGATTTGTATACAAGTGTTCATTAATACATACATTCACATTGTTCATTTCTGAGTTCTCTGTCATACTACTCAAAAGTCTGTCAACTTGTGGAGTGCATATCTCAGTCAATTCTTCACCAAATTCAGTGATTAAAAGCTTGTTGGATTCAGCTTGAAGTTATCTACATGCTTTCAAAGTTTGAAGAGATTCTATTCAGCCATTTCAGAGAAATCTGCGTCGAGGTGATCACTGGTCAATTTCTACTACAGTCCTAAAAAATCGGGGGTATAGCTTAACTTGCTAAATTGATTTCTCTTAGCATAGTTTATCTTTTTACATCATTCCACTTGGAAATAGTTAGCTTACTAAGTTAATTAGATACCCATAAAAGGAATTTGTTCCAATTCCTACTGTGCTGGTCATACGGAGCAAAATTTCCAGCAGGTGTCAAGACATAAATAGAAGGTTTTCTTGAGTTTGTGAGTTTCAAAGTTATCTCTTTTGATTCAATCATTACACACATCACTTCCAAAGTACATAGGGCATTTTATGGTGTCATTGGAAAGCTAAGGAGGTCTAATTATCAAGTCTGAAGCAAAAGAGGGCTGGTACAAAGCAGGTTTTAGCAGTACCTACTCAGTCTCTTGGAGCATCCATCCATCTTTCCCAACAATGGTATCAGAGCAAATTAAGGTAACATGGGAGATGGTTTTACTTCATTTATTGATAAATTGGACAGGAAAAACTATCAAGCATGGTCTCTAAGGATGAAGACCTACTTACAAGGAAGGGGTCTCTATGGATACATCTCAGGAGATGAGGAATTGCCCTCATTCAAAACAAGAGGATTACCAACCAAGGAAGAACATGAAAAGCTCAACACATGGTGTGCTAAGGATGCATTGGCAAGGTCTTATTTACTCAACTCCATCTCTGATTTTCTTATGCCACATATTAGAAATTGTAAGACATCCCAAGAGACTTGGGAAACCTTGTCATCATATTTTCCTCAAATACAAGGGCTAGGAAAAATCAGTTGTGGATTGAATTCACAACATTAAGGAAGCAACCTAAGCAAGCTGTTTCAGAATTTGTGACCAAGATTAAAGATGTAGCAGATCAGTTAGCAAGCATAGGAGAAGAGATTGAAGAAGAGTATATTGTAAGACAAGTGATCAATGGGATCAAGGCTGATGACAAATGGGAAAGCTTCACCACTGCCATGGACCTCTACATGGACATGCAAATACCCGATCTTACAACTCTCATGGGACAATTGTTTACACAGAAAGCTCAACAAGAATGGAGATATTTCCAAAGGTAATAACTCTTCTGCCCTATACACTGATAAGAAGTCTAAAGATAAAGGCAAGAGCAAGAAGGTGGAAGATGAAGGCTCTACCTCCCAAGCCAACTATGCAAGAAGAGGTAGATCATCAAGAGGAAGGGGCAGGTAAGCAAGGTAGGGGGAGATCCTATAACTCCTCACCATGCAACATTTATGGTTTATCAAATCATACTATAAGCCAACGAGGAGGTAAGCAAGGTAGGGGGAGATCCTATAACTCCTCACCATGCAACATTTATGGTTTATCAAATCATACTATAGATGAGTGTTTCAGGAATTACAAGAATCAGAGAGGAGGATACCAAAGAGGTGGATACTCATAGTCAAGAGGTAGATTCAACCATCACCAAGACTGAGGAGGATACCAAAGAGGTGGATACTCACAGTCAAGAGGTAGATTCAACCATCACCAAGACTACAACAATAACTACAACAACAATTACAACAATAATTACAATGGAAACTACCAAGGAGGATTCAAATCCAGAAAGGACTACAACAACTACACAGAGGAGCAGGATGACTCTCTTCTGATCATGAACATGACTTCAAAATCAGGTACAAATGATGACCACCTATTCTACATTGACTCAGGGTGCTCAAATCATGTGGCTGGCAATGTAGCACTACTCTCTGATCTTGAGGAACCAAAAGGTAAGCATCAAGTCCAAACAGGTGATGACACAAAGCATTCTGTAGTTAAAGTTGGAAATGTTAAGACTTGTGATGGAAATCAGAATTTGTTGAGCAGGGTACTCTATGTACCAACCATTACCAAAAATTTGATGAGTGTTGGACAGATTGTGGAGAAAGGGTTGCAGGTTAGATTCAACCAATATGGAGCATTTGTGGAGGATCCAAGACATGGATTCAAGAGGATAGCTAAAGGAGAAAAATTAGGTAGACTTTTCACTTTTGAATTAGAAGACACAAAGAATATTGCACTATACAGTTATAAAGATCAAACACTTTCAGAGCTTGAGATTTGGCACAAAAGATTAGGGCATATAGGTGAAAGAACCTTGAAGCAATTATGCAGGGATCAATGTGTGCTTGGAATACCTAATGTATCCAAGCAACACATGATTTATAAGTGTGGTGCTTGTCAATTTGGGAAGTCTCACATGTTACCCTTCTCAAGGAAAGGATACATGTATGAAGACTACCTAGAGCTTGTCCACACAGATGTATGGGGACCAAGCAAAGACCCCTCAGTCTCAAGTTCAAGGTACTATGTATCTTTTATTGATGATTATAGAAGATGGACTGTATTATACTTCATGAAGCACAAGGATGAAGTGTTTAATTGCTTTAAAAAATATCTTGCACTAGTTGAAAATAAGACAGGAAGGAATTTGAAGAGGCTAAGGTCAGATGGAGGAGGTGAGTACTTCTCCAATGAGTTTGAAAGCTTCTTGTAGGATAGAGGCATCAGAAGAGAAATAACCACAAGGTATTCTCCTGAACAGAATGGGGTAGCTGAGAGAAGAAATAGGTTAATTGTTGAGACAGCCAGATCTATGTTGAATGAAAAAAAATTACCTAACTATCTATGGGCAGAGAGTGTTTCTACTGCCACTTACCTCATAAACATGTTACCATCTAAGTCTCTTGATGGCATGACACCCTATGAAGCATGGCATGGTAAGAGACCCTCACTAGACCATTGCAGGATATTTGGATGTGTAGCATATTTACACATTCCTTCTCAGATAAGAGGTAAGCTAGACCCAAAGGCTGAAAAGTGCATCTTTATTGGGTAAGACTTAAATAAAAAAGGTTACAGGTTTTATAACCCTACCAATAAGAGATTCATGGTAAGCAGAGATGTTGTCTTTGATGAAAATGATTCTTGGTATGAGAATGAATGCAGGAAGGTTAAGGTACCCTATGATTTGGAAGAGGAGTTTCCAAATCTTGCAAAGGAGGAACCTACTCAGAATGAAGACTCAAGTTTAGATGATGAAGACACTATCAACCTTGAAGAGTTCAAGGCATGGAAGTCCAAAGGCAAAATGAAAATGAAGAAGCTTGAAGACATACCTGAATCTTCAACTCAATCAATTAGAAGATCACAAAGAGAAAGCAAAAAACCTATCAGATATGGGTATGATACATCTCTTGTTACTAAACATTCTGTTTATCTTGCCAAAGATTTGTCAAATGAAGAACCAGGATCATATGAAGAAGCCATAACCAAATCAGAATGGAAAGAAGCTATGGATGAAGAGATTGAAGCACCCAAGGAGAGTGACACATGGGAGTGAGTACTTAAGAAGGACTCCATGAAGGTAATAGGATCCAGATGGATCTATAAACTTAAAAGAAATTCTGATGGCACAATTGATAGGTACAAAGCCAGATTGGTAGCCAAGGGTTTTGCACAAACCCAAGGCATAGACTATGAAGAGACATTTTATCCTGTGGCCAAGATGCCAACAATCAGAGTGTTGGTAGGTGTGGCTGCATCAAAAAATTGGAATATGTACCAATTGGATGTCAAGAATGCTTTCTTGGATGGATGGATTTTAGAGGAGGTATATATGTCACAACCTCCTGGCTATGAGGACCCTAAGAAGGTAACTTATGTTTGCAAATTAAAAAAGGCTTTATATGGATTGAAGCAGGCACCTAGGGCATGGAATTACAGGTTAACTACATACCTCCAAGACCAAGATTTTGTCATGAGCAAGGCAGATACTTCTCTATTCATCAAGAGAAGTAATTTAGAGGTAATATACCTTTGTGTTTATGTTGATGACATCATCATTATAGGTAATGATGTCAATGGAATCAGATATATCAAAAGCCAAATGATGAAGGAGTTCAAGATCAATGATCTTGGTCTATTGAAGTACTTTCTTGGACTTGAATTAGTCTACACTAATTCAAGAATATACATTACTCAGAAAAAGTACATATAGGATATGTTGAAGAAGTTTCACTTGCAGGATGCCAAAGTAGCAAGCACTCCAATGGAGGTAAACCTAAAACTAAGTGCCCATGAAGGTGATGAAGTAAATGACATTACAGGTTATCAAAGTATGGTGGGTAGTTTGAACTATGCTACCTTAACAAGGATAGATATTGCTTATGGAGTTAGTGTGCTAAGTCAATTCATGCACAAGCCAAGGATACCTCACTTAGAGGCTGCCAAGAGAATCTTGAAGTATCTCAAGGGTACATAGAACCATGGTTTGTATTTCCCTTACACTTCAGATATTGATATCAATATCTACTCAAATGCAGATTGGGCAGGATGCAAGGATGATAAGAGGAGCACTTCTGGATATATATCTTTTGCAGGTGATAAGCCAATTTCATGGTCTGCAAAGAAGCAACCAACTATTGCATTGTCTTCTACAGAAGCAGAGTATAGAGGGCTGGCTAATGCCACACAAGAAGCAATTTGGATTAAGCTTTTGTATATAGAATTGGGTTTATTTACTAGGTCTCCAATAATCTTTGGAGATGATACAAGTTCTCTTCACCTTGCAGCTAATCCTATCTATCATGCTAGGACCAAACATATAGAGGTCCATTACCATTATGTGAGAGAGAAGTTGATAAGCAAAGACATTCAACTAACCTATGTATCAACCAACATGCAATGTGCAGATTTGTTGACTAAAGCTTTGGATGGAACCAAACTTTGCAGGTTCAAAGCAATGATTGGATTGCAGGATATACATGAAGACCAAGCCAAAATGTTTGGCTTGAGGGGGAGCTGTTGGTGTAAATCACAAGCCTACACATTTGGCTTGAAAGATATCTAGAAGACTCTACATATGTGAAGAAGCATAGGAATCTATTGCTAGTGGTTAATTACCTTGTTATCCCCTTGTAAAAGCCAGATTGACTTGGAATCTTTTGTAATCACCTACCAAAAGGATTCGTGGAAACATTTAGCTATTTGATTGAAGGAATATCTCCTAGGATATAGGAGCTTGATCATAGGGAGCCAAAAGTTTGAATTTGAATTCAAATTTTTACTCATTCCTATAAAAATGGACATGGAAAAGTCGTAGATAGAACTCATTGTTCCCGAGCTTCTCATCAGCGATTCTGAGTGTGTGTGAGGTCTACACTCTATCCCACACCCAACTACACCATTAGGCAATGATTTTCATGCCAATGGATTTGTATACAAGTGTTCATTAATACATACATTCACATTGTTCATTTCTGAGTTCTCTGTCATACTACTCAAAAGTCTATCAACTTGTGGAGTGCATATCTCAGTCAATTCTTCATTAAATTCAGTGATTAAAAGCTTGTTGGATTCAGATTGAAGTTATCTACATGCTATCAAAGTTTGAAGAGATTCTATTTAGCCATTTCAGAGAAATCTGCGTCCAGGTGATCACTGGTCAATTTCTGCTACAGTCCTAAAAAATCGGGGGTATAGCTTAACTTGCTAAATTGTTTTCTCTTAGCATAGTTTATCTTTTTACATCATTCCACTTGGAATAGTTAGTTACTAAGCTAGTTAGATACCCCTAAAAGGAATTTTTCCAATTCCCACTGTGCTGGTCAAACTGAGCAAAATATCCAGTAGGTGTCAAGACATAAGTAGAAGGTTTTCTTGAGTTTGTGAGTTTCAAAGTTATCTGTTTTGGTTCAATCATTACAAACATCACTTCCAAAGTACATAGGGCATTTTATGGTTTCATTGGAAAGCTAAGAAGGTCTACTTATCAAGTCTGAAGCAAAAGAGGGCTGGTACAAAGCAGGTTTTAGCAGCACCTACTCAGTCTCTTGGAGCATCCATCCATCTTTCCCAACATCCAATCTAAGTGTGCATGACTTAGAACCTCAAGAGAACTCTCCATCTAGTGAGTCCACTTCTCAACCTACCTTGTATGTCAATCAAAACCCTTGTTCTATTACGAGTGAACAACCCAACCCTCCTTCTCAAGAGAATATTTCAAATAGCCATAGTGAGGATGTTAATTCTCGAGAGGAATGTAGACAATTGTCTGCTAGCTTGGCATTAAGAAGGACTAGCCTAGGGTCAAACCAAGAATGCGGATTTTCAAAGAGTAGCTTCAAGAGTACAATTGCACACAAAGGCAATTACAAACAAGAAACCCTAAATGAAGGAAGTTGTTCCAAGCAAAAAGAGGAGGTAAAATCAACTCAAAGAAAATTCAAGTATGGCTACCTAAGAAGCTTATAAAAGCCCAGAGACAACAAAAGAAAATTTGCATTGAAAGGAAGGCACTAGTGCAAGCTAAGGAAGATATCAGAGCATTCAATATAATCAGACTTCAAGCAAAGAATAGAACAATACATGAAGGAAATCAAGGATTTCCAAGGTCAAGAAGAAAGTGAAAGCCACATACTCGATGCAAACATATACAAAAGATCAAAGCAAAGGAAGTAGCACATGAGCAGCAACAATTGAAAGAGAACAAAGATCAACATGGAGCTACAAAGACATATCAAATATAGAGACTTAAGATAACTCAAGCAAAGCAGCAACTAGAGAAGTGGCTTCATGATTTTGCACTCATGCTGAGCTCAGTGCACCTAGAATATGCACAATACGACCACACTACAAGGCCTTGTGTTTGGCACAAGGCTTCTTTGAGACTATTTAGTGGTGCACATTTCCTTCAAAGGAAATAGATGTTCACTTGAACTATAGTAATATAGGATTATATTGACTATGAATAAATTTTTGCTTCATCTAACTTTTTTGTGAAATATTTTAAGAAAACAAAAAAAATAAAAAACCGAAAAATATGTATTCAAGTACTGGTAATATCAAGGAAAATTTTCAATTTATGTGAGAGATGAATCACTTGAAGGATGGATATCAAATATAAAAAGTACCCTTGTATAGGGAAAAGTTTCATATCAAAGTTACTCAAGGAACATATAAGTGTAACAAACCCCCCTAGAGCAAATGATGTGGACATATACAAGGAGTGACAGATCATTCTCCACTGGGCAATAATCCTAAAGATTTGCAAAAAGCTCCAAACTTTTTCCATGGAAGAGCTGTGGTGAATATGTCTACCACATTATCTTGTGTAGGCACATATGCCAAATCAATATCTCTTGCATGAAGGTGCTCTCTCACATAGTGACAATGCATCTCAATATGTTTGGTCCATGCATGAAACACTGCGTTGTGTGCAACAACAATTGCACTCTGACTATCAGTGAGAATATGCATGGCAACATCAATCTCCATGCAAAGATCAATCAATAGGTGTCTCAGCCATATACTTTCCACTATAGTTGTGAAAACTACCCTGTACTCAGGTTCACAACTTGATGTCACCATTGTAGGTTGCTTCTTACTCAATGAAGATATGAGTCTCCAAGGAAAAAACAATTACCACTAGTGGACACATGAGTATCATAACAAACAACCCAATCACTATATGTAAAAGCATGCAAGCATGGCTGAATATCTCTACCGTAAAAGAGAACTAAACTAAAAGTGCCTTTGAGATATCTAAACACACATTTCACTGCTTGCCTATGCTTAGCGCTAGGCTATGCATGAATCAAATCAACTAAGAAAATGCATAATGCATATCTAGCCTTGTGTTGCATGCATATATAAGACATCCCACAACTATCTGATAAAGAGAAGTATCAAGTGCATCACTGGAATCCTCAACTGAGAACCTAAATCATGTCTCCACTAGTGTGGAAACCGGGTTGCAATCCTCAAAGTCAAAACATTGTAGTTTTTCAACATACTTTGTTTGATGCATAGCAATTCCCCTCTCAATGGATACAAATTGGATGCCAAGATAGTAGCTCAAAAGACCAAGATCAACATAAAGAACAAGCACTATAAGATTAGCCCCATCTTTGCATACATAGAGTGTGCTTTCAATTGGAATACATGTGAAGCCAAGAGAAATCAAGTGCTTATGGATTTTGTCATACCATGCACATGGAGCTTGCTTGAGACCATAGAAGGCTTTATGCAAGTGAAAATCATATGATCTTGTGCTTTCATGGAAAATATGGGAGGTTGCTTCATATAAACCTCTTCTTGAAAATCACCATTCAAGAAATCTATTTTTATATCCAACAAATGTACTTTCCAACCTTGTTAGGTAGCCAATGCAACCACAATATGAATGGTGGTCATGTGTGAAGTAGGTGCAAAAATTTCCTCATAGTCAATGCCATTATTTTTGTACATATCCTTTGAAAACGAATCTAGCTTTGTAGTGATCAATGCTACCATATGAATCTCTTTTAATCTTGTAAACCCACTTTGTACCAATGGAAAAACCAGGTGTGCATGTTAAAGAAGGCATTATATGGTTTAAAGCAAGCACCACGTGCTTGGTATGAGAAGATACATGCCTATCTGGTTGCACATGGTTTTGAGAATAGTCCAACTGAAAGCACCTTATATGTTAAGCATGCTAATGATGTGCTTCTGATCATTGTTGTCTATGTTGATGACATGCTGCTCACTGGTCCTATTGAGAAGCATATTGCTGATTTCAAGGCTGATTTGAAGGCCTCATTTGAGATGTCTGATTTGGGACATTTGCATCACTATTTGGGCATTCAGTTTATGCAAGTTGATTGTGGAATGGCTTTGTGTCAAACGAAATATATTGACACATTATTGCAGCATTTTGGCCTTGAAGACTGTAAGCCTATTGCCACTCCTATGGAGATAGGTTTACGATTGAGTCTTCATGATGTTGGAGATGCATTTGATGCTGTTCTCTATCAGCAGGCTGTTGGATGCTTGATTTACTTATGCATTTCTTGTCCAGATATTCAGTTTGC
This sequence comes from Ceratopteris richardii, assembly GCA_020310875.1. Classification (NCBI taxonomy): domain Eukaryota; kingdom Viridiplantae; phylum Streptophyta; class Polypodiopsida; order Polypodiales; family Pteridaceae; genus Ceratopteris; species Ceratopteris richardii. The sequence goes on from CM035419.1 coordinate 124,395,551, forward strand.
TGTCTCACAGATGAGCAGGTTTATGCATTGCCCAGGAGTCATGCATTGGAAGGCGGTTAAGCGCATCTTTCGCTACTTGAGTGGTACTCCGCTACTTGGGTTGTTTTATCCCAAGGGGGGATCACTACCGCCAGATTTGCATGTTTTTTCTAACTCAGATTGGGCTGGTTGCTATGACACTCGTGTGTCCACCAGTGGTTTTTGCTTCATGCTTAGTAGCTCATGTATATCTTGGTTGAGCAAGAAGCAGCCTACTATGGCCACTTCCAGTTGTGAGGCTAAGTATAGGGCAGCTTTCACAGCGACTGTTGAGTGTGTGTGGCTCAGACGCCTTATGGCTGATTTGGGTGTTGGCCAGTCTTCTACCACCACCATCTTCACTGACAGTTAGAGCACATTGGCAGTTGTGAGGAACCCTGTGTTCCATGCTCGCACTAAGCACATTGAGGTGCATTATCACTATGTCAGGGAGAGGTTCTCTGCTGGGGAGATCAGCTTGGCATATGTGCCCATGCAGGAGAACATTGCAGACCTTTTCACGAAGGCTCTACCTAGGGAGAAGTTTGAAGCTTTCCGCAAAGCTTTGGGCTTACTTCCTTTTTGGGAGTGATTTCCACATAGCTTGGCACTTCCTTATACATGAGTGCCAGCTCCTTGTTCACCGCATCACTCCCAGGGGGGATTTGTTGATATATTTAGGTAGTGATGTGTGTGAACACACTAGGACTGTCGGGCACTTTTTTCCCTCTTTAGGAGGTTTTTTTTCCCCGGCTTGTATATACGCCTATTGCCCTAATGGGCTACTTATATTTGTACATTATCTAGTAATACATTCAGTATTGTGTGTTGTGCTCCAAGCTTCTTCTTCTTCCTTGTGTTGTTCGCGTGCTTTCGCAGACGTCTAACTCCAACAAAATACAATCTTCACATGCATGCTTTTCAATGGACTCAAGTGTTGGGAAACCAATAACCATGTCTTTCTTTTGCACATAAAGCAAACTATTGAAGTTCAAGTGACAAAAACGAGCATGCCAAAACTCCATTTCAGCCATGGAAGAAGTATGATCAACCAAGGCATTTGAGGCATCCCTTTTCTATGTATTCAAGTGATACAAACCATTGCATAATGTACTGGACATCAGGATAATATCACCATTGCTAAAATCATGAACCATACACTTATAGTCAACAAAGTGTACATGAAGTCCAACTTTGGAAATCAAAGAAACTAAAATTAAGTTCTTCTTGATACTAGGTACATACAATGCATTTTTCAAGAGAATCACACCTCCATTTGCAACCATAAGCTCAATTTCTCCTACTCCAATGATAGGATAAGAGGCATTTTTTGCACAGACCACATGTCATTCTTTGGGTGCATCTTTCAAAGATGCAAAAAACCTTTTGTATGGAGTTATGTGCTTTGAAGCTCCACTATCAAAGAACTAATCCAAATCAGCCTCACTGCTCTCTTCTTCTTCTTGTATATCAAAAAGAGCTCTATCCTCATCCAAGTACATACCAAGTTCTACAAGATCATGCATAAATATTCTTATTTGCCTATGATTAGCTATCTCACATAGATGTGGAACTTTTTCTTTATCATATTGATGGTTGCGTTTCTAAAGTGCCCTGTTTTTGTGAAGGCAAAAGCATAAACAAAAATATCTACATCATCCCTTTTAAGAGTTGATGTACTTGAAATATTCTTTTTCTTTTTGAGCTTGTTCATTTGGTATGACATACAATTTCTAAGTCATGCTTACCTCTCAATGCATACCATTTGAGCCTATTTTGTCATCCTTGGGCCTACATAAATATTCCTTTCTGGTGGATGAATAAAGCTTTGATAATCTTTGTTCTAGGAATATTAGTTGGAAAATGCATCCAAACTTCATCTCCAAAATAGTCATTTCCCCACATTTTGGTGAAATTTGGCCTAGATGCTTGTTCTTTTATTAAAATCCATCTTTTGTCTATTCATAATCTTAATTATCATGATGCATTATGTTCTCAAAAAGGATTAATAACTAAAACATTGAAAATGGCATTTCTTTGTAGGAGTCAAAATTCTCATTTACAAACTCAAATATGATCACATTCTTATATCTTGAAATAAAAAAATAATTTGTCAAATATGAATATACCATTTGATGGAGAATGCTTGAAAACCCCAAGATCGACTACTCACTTGCTTGATTTGGATACCTTTAGTTATAGATATGTGGTCAAAGTTATGGAAAAAGTCAAACTTTATACTTGGCACCAATTTTATGCATAAATGTATACTTGGCATAAACTTTATGCATAAAGTTGATGCCAACCATAAAGTTTGACATTTTTCCATAACTTTGACCACTCATATCTATAATGAAAGTATCCAAATCAAGCAAGTGAGTAGTAATCTTGGGGTTTTTAAGCATTCTACATCAAATGGTATACTCATCTTTGGAAAATTATTTTTGTATTGCAAGATATAATAATATGAGCATATTTGAGTCACTAAATGAGGATTTTGATCCCTACAAAAAAATGCCATTGGAATTTTTTTGGTTATTAATCCTTTTTGGGAACATAATCTCGCATGATAATTCAGATTGACTACTCACTTGCTTGATTTGGATACTTGTAGTTATAGAAATGAGTTATTAAAACCCCTAGATTGACTACTGACTTGCTTGATTTGGATACTTGCAATTACAGATATGAGTGATCAAAGTTATGAAAAAAGTCAAACTTTTGTACTTGGCATAAATTTTATGCATAAAGTCGATGCCAAGTATAAAGATTGGATTGCTTCATAGTTTTGAGCACTCATACCTACAACTATGCACATCCAAATCAAGAAAATGAGTAGTAGATCTTGGAGTTGTTAAGCATTTTGTGTGCAATGGTTTAGTTAGATTAAGATATTTCATTTTTCTCTAACTTCTTTTATCACCACTTGCTCATCTCCATTCCATGATAAACAACTTCCACCACATTTACATGTGTGAATGTGGCTTCTTGTTCAGGCATCACATAGCCATAGAGAAAGATGAAGCCCAAGTCAGCTTCATCAAGATGCAAATCAATGGTCTTAATAAGTGCCTAGATGAGGACCAAGAAGTAGTTAAAAAGCATATTGATGACACACAAAGATTCCCACCTTCCTGAAGGGAACCAATGCCACCATTAGCAGATGAGCCCAGAGACATGGATGACCTTGAATAGCCAATTTTAGATGAAGATAATATTACTGAGATTGATCAAGTGCCTGAAGATTATCTAATGCATGAGGTGGAGTAGACATACAATCAGCTTCAATTGTAGAAAACCTATCCAATTTTGTAAACTTTGACTTATGTAAAACGTTTTTTATTGGAATGTAAGTGTTAGAGTATCTTTTTGTTTGTTCTTATCTATTTTCACATCTTGCACTCTTCTATTGGATAGATCTATAGTTTCCCCTTTATTTATGATTGATTGAGGTAATACTCTTTAAGTGGCAATTGGAAGAGCTTGGTGAATATCAATGCAAGTATGCAAAAAATCTTCCCATAATTTTTGTAAGATCAAATGATGTGGTATTTGTTGATATATTTAGGTAGTGATGTGTGTGAACACTCTAGGACCGTTGGGGCACTTTTTTCCCTCTTTAGGAGGTTTTTTTTTCCCCGGCTTGTATATACATCTATTGCCCTAATGGGCTACTTATCTTTGTACATTCTCTAGTAATACATTCAGTATTGTGTGTTCTGCTCCAAGCTTCTTCTTCTTCCTTGTGTTGTTCACGTGCTTCCGCAGACCTCTATCTCCAACAATTGGTATCAGAGCAGGTCATTGCTTCATTTAGGGCGCCGTCGACACTCCTCCGTTTGTAGTCTCAGAATTGCACGAATTTTGGTGAGCGTGAAGTATTTTGATGGCGATGCACCACAGTGCGCTCTCCTTCTTGAGAGCTCCATGACGATATGCTCGGAGTAGAAAACCGAGCTCCTAAGGCCGCACGCAGTACTCCGCACAGAGGCTGCAAAATACATAGAAAACATAGTACACAGGGAGCACGAAGACATACTTCTTAGGTCTTACAAAGCGTTTGAACTTACAGTCTGTAACTGACCAAGCCACTATATGTTTTATTAAAGAACATATACAAAGAAGTGTTCGGTGGCCATTTGGCCTTTCACATGGACACTAACGGTAACAATCTCCCACTAAAGGCCAATATGGCTAGAGTAACTATGGGAGAAAATTAAAGATTGATAAAGAATACCTGAGTGTAACTATACAAACTATACCTCCCACCTGATGGGCATGTTACACAGTATACAAGTGACTGCGTAAGATCAAGAATCAAGTAACCCCCATCAAGTGACAACAGTGTCGAAAGCTATCTTGTGGTAGAGCTTTAGTCAGAGCATCTACAGCATTATCTCGAGTGTGAACCTTCTCAAGAATAATGCTCTCAGTGGCTAAGCAATCTCTAATGAAGTGATACCTCACATCAATGTGCTTGGTCTTTGCATGATAGACCGGATTCTTAGCCAAAGCAATGGCACTCTGACTATCACTGAGCAAGCGAGGTACATGCTGAGGTAAACCTATATCACAAGCAAGACGAGAAAGCCACAATGCTTCCTTACATGCCTCACTTGCTGCAACATACTCTGCTTCTGTGGTGGAAATAGCTGTACATTCTTGAAGATGAGATCTCCAAGAGATAGCACCTCCAGCAAAATGAAAAATTTACCCTGATGTAGACTTACGATTGTCTACACAACCAGCATAGTCAGAATCTATGTAACCAATAATGGATGCTTTCCCTCTACCTAAGCATAGACAATTGTCCTTAGTGCCACTCATATATCTCAAAATCATCTTGACCGCTTCCCAATGTTTCTTGCCAAGATTAGACATATATATGCTCACAACTCCCACTACAAATGCAATGTCTGGTCTCGTAGCTACCATAGCATACATGAGACTACCAACAACAGACTGATAGGGAATTTTGGTCATGAATTCCTTTTCCTCATCTGATTTGGGGCAGTCATCCTTGCTCAATTTCACATATGTGGGTAAAGGTGTACTCAATGCCTTTCTACCCTGCATATTGAACCGGTGAAGTACTTTGGATATGTATTCACTTTGAGACAAGTATATGCATCTTTTACTCATATCACGAGTAATGCACATGCCAAGAATATGTTTGGCATCCCCCACATCCTTCATATCAAATGTTTGACTCAACTTTTTTTGAGAATTGACAAATCATAAGAGGACTTCCCAGCAATCAACATATCATCGACATAAAGTATCAAGCATATCAAGCTGCCATCAGAGCATCTCTTTGTGTAGAGACAATGATCCTCATTGCTCTGAGAATAGCCTTGGGACTTCATAAAAGCATCAAACTTTTGGTACCATTGTCTAGGAGACTGTTTAAGTCCATACAAGCTTTTCGTGAGCTTACAAGTTAGACTTTCCTTGCCACGAACTACATAAACCTCTGGTTGTTCCATATAGATCTCATCTGTAAGATCTCCATGCAAGAAAGCTGTTTTCACATCCATTTGGACTAGCTCTAAGTCCTCCATTGCAACAAATCCAAGCAACATGCGCAAAGTAGTCATCTTGACCACTGGAGAGAAGATTTCCTCAAAATCAACACCATGTTGTTGCTTAAAACCCTTTGCAACAAGTCATGCTTTATATTTTGGAGAAGCACTATCTGATGTGAATTTCAGCTTATATACCCATTAACATGGTAAAGATTTCCTGCCCTTTGGCAAAGGTACTAAGTCCCAAGTACCATTCTTGTGAATAGAATCCAACTCACTCTTCATGGCACGCTTCCGCTTGACATGATCCTCTGTCTGCATAGCCTCTTTGTAGCAAGAAAGCTCACCGGCATCTGTTAGCATAACAAAATCTAAACCTGAAACATATCTATCAGGTGGATGTGAGACACGTGCAGAATGTCTCAATGGTTGCTGAACAGGAACATGTGTAGATTGATCTGAATGGACATTCTCTTGAACATCCCTATGTGTAGCATTTTTATGCATGCTAACCAGAGGACTGGTATCCTCAAACACCACTCTTCTCACTTCAACCTCCTTAATGGGTTGTTTATGAATCTTAGACTCATTAAGAATGACATCACTACTTCTGATCACTGACCGTGTTTCAGGATCCCATAAGCGATATCCAAATTGTCCTTCTCGACCATATCCAAGAAAAATGCATTTCTTTGACTTATGGTCCAACTTTTGTCTAATATTCTTGGGTATATGAACATATGCTTCACACCCAAAAACTCCAAGATGATCATAATATGGTGGTTTCCCTGTCCATAACTCTTGTGCCACTTTCAGACCTTTGGCAGTACTAGGTGAAAGGTTAATCACATGAAAAATAGTCAATACTGCTTCTGCCCAAAAACCTTGTGAGAGGTCAAGCTACACCATTCTGTACTAGGGTATAAGGAGCTGTAAACTCTCTACGAATCCCTCTAGACTGACAGAAAAGGCTGAATTCATGTGAGGTATACTCACCCCCATTATCCGAATGTAAAGCCTTAAGCTTAGTTCCTTTTTTAGTCTCAACTGAAGCAAGCCATTTTTTGAAAGTAGGGAATACATCATCCTTTGATTTGATAGGATATACCCAGACTTTCTAGTAGCATCATCTATGGAAGTGACAAAGTAAAGAGAACCACCTAAGGACCTAGTGGGCATAGGACCACACACATCTTTATGAACGAGATCTAAAGGCTGAATTGAAGAGTCAATGTGCGTTCTATGCACATTTTTGGCTTGCTTTCCATATTGGCAATGCTCATAACATGAAAAAACAGAGAAAGATAACACAGGTAAGTAGCCAGAACGAGAAGGATTTTCCATTCCACTATGAGATATATGGCCCAAACGACCATGCCAAATACAAGCCATAGGCTGTTGAGTAATAGCTAACAAGTGTTCTTTCTATGATACAAATAAAGGATAGAGTGAGCCAACTTTGCTTCCTTTTGCAATAACCATATTGCCCTTTGATATAAGAAAGGACTGAGCATAGAAGACCACCTTGTAACCAAGGTCATCAAGTTGACCAACTGACATCAAACTGCGCGATAACTGAGGTACATGGTGTACATTATGCATAGTAAATTTTGAACCATCAATGAACTGCACAACCACATCTCCAATCCCCACAACATCACACTGGTAAGAGTTTGCTGCATAATTAGAGAACCATTCTCTATGTGGTGTCACATGGAAAGAAGCACCAGAATCTAGCAGCCATGTGTGGGAAAGAGAATCAGCCATAAGTGCCTCAGATGGCACAGTACTATCAAGTGTCAACACATCAGCATCATCAGAAATAGCATTAATTTCTTCAATCTTCACAGTCGAAGTAGATGGTGTAGGTAACTATTTAACATGCCCATCAACATTCTATCCTTTACCTTTAGCATTCTTTAATGCATAACAGTCTTTCTTCATGTGTCCTTTCTTATGACAATAATGGCATTCAATATCCCTCTTCCTTGATTTACTTCTACTCTTATTCCATTGACCATTCTTTTCCTTGTTCTTGCTCCTGCCACGTTGCTCATTCTTTCCTTGGTAAGGATCACGAACATTATATGCATCTCCACTCTGAGTGCCAACCATAGATTTTCTATGAATCTCCTCACTCAAGAGTGCTCCACATATGTCATCATAGACAAATTTACCACCAGGTGCACTGTTTCTAATAGTTGTGCAAAACGTATCCCATGATGATGGCAGGGTGCATAACAGCAATACTGCTTTCATTTCATTATCCATATCCATTTTCTGAGCCTGTAACTGGGAGAATATAGCATCAAACTCATTTACATGAGCACCAACACTATCTGTGTCCTTCATACGAAGGTCATATAATTTTCTCATCAGATACACTTTATTTGATGCTGTCTCTTTTTCATATGTATTGCATAACTTCTTCCAAAGCTCCTCTTCACTTTCACAGTGTAATACTGTAAAGTAAACATTATCTTCCAGGTGCAAGCGAATGGTAGACCTGGTCATTTCATCTAACTCATCCCAATCATCTTCATCCATGTCAGCAGGCTTCTTTGAAATCCCATTTACTGGCTTCCATTGCCTCCTTTGAATCAGCACATCTTTAATCTGATTCTTCCATAGAGCAAAGTTTGTGCCATCAAATTTTCGGATCTCAAAATGGTCTTTGCCCTGCAAGTTATAACTCCTCCTCGGAACACTAGCACTAGACCTTGATCCACCGGATGTGCCTGAGACCTCTGATGCCATGATGGTAGAGAACTGAATAGAATGATAATGGAGCTAGAAGAGTCCAAACACCAACAAATAAGTGTATCAAGGAATAAATCGACCACTGTATAGTTAACTAAACCAGAAATCTGGAAAAATTTTGCTAGAGTATCCTCTGCAAAATTAGCATATGACCAGTGTCAAAGTATCATAAAACTGCAAGTACTGACATGTCTACCTGCATAGTGAATCATTGACTCCACTGCATATAATCAATTACCCAATAGAAGCCAACTAGGCTTATCGAGCACCTATGAACAACTATCATACATCTCCTATGGCGAGGTTGGGTAAGTCTTCCACCTGCATCATCGAAGAGACCCCGACATCTAGGTGTCTCCTAGTTAAGAAAACCTCACCACGACCCTCTTTATCAAACGTAAAAGGCTTTATGCAAAGAGCGTAACTGCTATATCAATGACCACATGGACGTACATAAGCAGTATCCACAGAAGCGTACATGGTGTGTATGTGCTCAATATGCAGTAAAATGATACTAAAAGGCTGAATACACAACCCAAAACTAGCCAATAAGACCTGCAAGTGTCTATCAACTGTGATGTTTTAGGCTTAAAAAACCTGCATAAATTTGAAACGGCTGCTCCCACCAAAACTGAAAACCTCTCGAGAAACCTGTAGTTTTACGAGTGTGGCTGAAAATACAGCCCCAAAGGTTGATATTTATTGTCTAAGAAGTACAAAGAACACTCTTCTTGATGTTCTTGGACCTGTGTGAAGAGAACTATGTGTGAAAGTACTCCAAAATGGCTCCAAAAGACACCCCAAAAATGCTTCAAAGCTAGGCTTTGAAAGCAAAGAATGAAGCTTTGAGGGACCAAAACTTGTTCAAGCTAATGTCAACCTTAGTCTTTCCCCTTCTTCATACACCACAAGAGTGTAGCTTAGTGGCAAGATATTGCCACGGTTAAGCGAGTTCTAGGGGGAACAGTACTGGGATGGGTGACCTCCTGGGAAGTACCGGGAACCTCTATATTCCTTGATCGTTGAGGTCCTCCCTCGCACGCAGCCAACGGCGCCAACGGTGACTTCGGTGACTCGGATGAAAAGGTATGCCAAGTTCTATGCCTTGGTTGCCACCTTAGTCGTAAGCTTTGGAGAAAGCCTTGGGGGGGGCAATTGATTTCTGCTGATGAGGTTATACCAGATAGCTCACTTGTGTAGACCGTTCTGAATGGTCTTCCTGATTCATATCAGAGTTTTGCTTCTACTCTTCTGTTGATGATGAAAGGCAATCCAAATGCCTTATCATTTGAGGAGTTAGTCTCTATTTTGTTGTAGGAAGATCAGTCGAGGCAGAACAGGTCCATTATGCGAGTTGTAGATCAAGCTTTCCTGGTTAGTCAGAAGGGCAAAGGAAAAAGGAGCTCTTCAACTAGTAAGCAGAAATCTGCTAATTCTGCACATTCGAAGAAGGAAGATAAAGATGATAAGAAATCAGAAAAGCAGAAATTGTTTTGTAAGTACTATAAAGGGAATGATCATATCATAAAGAACTGTCCAAAACTGGCTGCTAAAGAGGCAAAGAAGAAAGAGGTTGGAATGGTTGTTGAAGAGGCCTCTACACCAAAAACAGAGTCTGCTAATCTTGTGTAGGAAGAAGAATGGGAGTTTACTACTGTCTGCAGTTTTGACCCATCTTCTCATGAGTAGTGCATGTCTGTAGTAGACTCAAATGTTTGGTATTTTGATAGTGGGGCGACCAAACATATTACCTCGCAGTGCAGTTTCTTCTCTTCACTCGAGCCTACCGCTATAGGGAATACTGTTACATGTGCTAACAAATCCTCTTATCCTGTTATGGGAGTTGGTAAGATCATTTTGACTACTGCTGATGGTAGTTCTTTCACTTTGTCAGATGCTTTATTTGTACCAGGGATCAAGAAGAACTTGTTATCAGTTTCTGCATTAGCCAAGATTGGCTTGGTTGTGAAATTTATTGATGACAGGTGTACAATTCATGATCTATCAAATGGCCATGTGATTATTGCTTCTGGCATTTTATGTCGTGGGTTGTATAAGCTCATAGACTATGAAAGATATGTAAATGATTTGGCATGTGCAGTAAATGATTCTCAGGCTATGTCAGATGCAAAGCTTTGGCATGCATGCTTTGGTCATCTGAATTTTGCTAGTTTGCTATGCCTGCAGAAATCTGAAATGGTGTCCTCTCTGCCCAAACTTGAGGCACTTGGAAAACATGTTTGTGAAGGCTGTATTTTGGGCAAAATGCAGCGTTCCTCTTTTCCAAAAGATGGTTCAGTTCGGGCTACTCAGAAATTGCTGCTTGTACATAGTGATGTCTGTGGTCCTATGCAGACACCTTCTTTTGGAAATTATCTTTACTTCGTGACTTTCATTGATGATTTTTCCAGGTATGCATGGGTATATCCATTGAAGACAAAGTCTGAAGTGTTCATGTGCTTCAAACAGTTTTTGGTTTTGGCTGAAAACTTGTCAGCATGTAAAATGGGCACCCTCCATTCTCATCGAGGGGGGGAATATATGTCTTCTGATTTTAATGCATTTTTGGTTGAATGAGGGATAAAACACCAGTGTACAGTGCCGTATACACCTCAATAGAATGGAGTTGCTAAACGAAAGAATAGGTCACTCATGGAGATGGCAAGGTGTATGGTCAAGAGTCAAGCTTTACCACATAGTTTTTGGCTTGAGGCTGTCATGTGTGCAACATATGTACTGAACAGGTGTCCCACTAAAGCACTACAATCTATCACTCCATATGAGGTTTGGCATGATCGCAAGCCTTCTGTTGCTCATCTGCATGTTTTTGGTTGTTTGGCATATGCATTAGTGCCTGAACAACATCGCAGAAAATTGGATGATAAAGCAATAAAATGTATTTTTGTTGGGTACAGTTCTGAAAGTAAAGGCTATCGCCTGTATCATCCATAGAATAAACGCATTCTGGTTAGCTGTGATGTTGTTTTTGTGGAAGATGCTATTCAGTCATTGCTTTCATGTACTAAGGAGACATCTGTTAGCTCCAAAGACATGTATGATACTTTGCTGCCTTTTTTTACACGTGGACAGTCAAGTGATGGTCCGAATGAGGCAACTTCTCAGCCTTTGCAGGTTTCATGTGGTGATGCAGATCATTCCATTTCTGATGCAGATTTACATGATGCACTACTTGATGAGAGAGTTGATATTGAGTAGGCAAAAACTATGCCAAAATGGCTGGTGTAGAATTTGCATGATAGCAAATTAGATGCATCTCTGTCATATCGTACTCATTCAGGCTCTCATAGTGCCTCTTTTGCATCAGATTGCTATGCTATGGCTGCATCTAGTCTCTGTGATGAGAATGAGCCTGTTTCGTTTGATGAAGCAAAAAAGTTCAGAAAATTGGATGGCTGTTATGCAATCTGAATATGATGCTATAACGAAGAATGGTACTTGGTCTTTATGTAACTTGCTTCCAGGAAAGAAGGCCATTGGCACTAAGTGGGTATACAAACTAAAGCATAAATCGGATGGTACAGTTGACAGGTATAAGGCTAGGCTTGTTGCAAACGGTTATGCACAAGAAAGAGGCATTGATTTTGATGAGACCTTTGCACCTACATGCCATATGAATACTGTTCGTAGCATCTGTGCACTTACAGCTCATCATGGTTGGAATGTACATTAGTTGGACATTAAAACAACATTTTTGCATGGTGACTTGCATGAAGAAGTGTATGTTTTTCAGCCCCGTGGCTTTGTGTAGAAAGGGCATGAAAACTAGGTGTGCAGGTTGAAGAAGGCATTATATGGTTTAAAGCAAGCACCACGTGCTTGGTATGAGAAGATACATGCCTATCTGATTGCACATGGTTTTGAGAACAGTCCAACTGAAAGCACCTTATATGTTAAGCATGCTAATGATGTACTTCTGATCATTGTTGTCTATGTTGACGACATGCTGCTCACTGGTCCTATTGAGAAGCATTTTGCTGATTTTAAGGCTGATTTGCATGCCTCATTTGAGATGTCTGATTTGGGGCATTTGCATCATTATTTCGGCATTCAATTTATGCACGTTGATGGTGGAATGGCTTTGTGTCAAATGAAATATAGCATTATTGCAGCGTTTTGGCCTTGAAGAGTGTAAGCCTATTGCCACTCCTATGGAGACATGTTTACGATTGAGTCTTCATGATGCTGGAGATGCATTTGATGTTGTTCTCTATCAGCAGGCTGTTGGATGCTTGATTTACTTATGTATTACTCCGCCAGATATTCAGTTTGTTGTCTCATAGATGAGCAGGTTTATGCATTGCCCGGGAGTCAAGCATTGGCAAGTAGTTAAGTGCATCTTTCGCTATTTGAGTGGTAGTCGGCTACTTGGGTTGTTTTATCCCAAGGGGGGATCACTACCGCTAGATTTGCATGCTTTTTCGGACTCTAATTGGGCTAGTTGCTATGACACTCGTGTGTCCACTAGTGGCTTTTGCTTCATGCTTGGTAGCTCATGTATATCTTGGTTGAGCAAGAAGCAGCCTATAGTGGCCACTTCTAGTTGTGAGGCTGAGTATGAGTGTGTGTGTGGCTCATATGCCTTATGGCTGATTTGGGTGTTGGTCAGACTTCTGCCACCACCATCGTCACTGACAGTCAGAGCGCATTGGCAATTGCGAGGAACTCTATGTTCCATGCTCGCACTAAGCACATTGAGGTGCATTATCACTATGTCAGGGAGAGGTTCTCTTTTGGGGAGATCAGCTTGGCATATGTGCCCATGCAGGAGAACATTGCAGACCTTTTCACGAAGGCTCTGCCTAGGGAGAAGTTTGAAGCTTTCCACAAAGCTTTGGGCTTACTTCCTTTTGTGGAGTGATTTCAACATAGCTTGGCACTTCCTTATACATGAGTGCCAGCTCCTTGTTCATCGCATCACTCCGAGGGGGGATTTGTTGATATATTTAGGTAGTGATGTGTGTGAACACTCTAGGACCGTCGGGGCACTTTTTCCCTCTTTAGGAGGTTTTTTTCCCCCGGCTTGTATATACGCCTATTGCCCTAATGGGCTACTTATCTTTGTACATTCTCTAGTAATACATTCAGTATTGTGTGTTCTGCTCCAAGCTTCTTCTTCTTCCTTGTGCTATTCGCGTGCTTCCGCAGACGTCTATCTCCAACAGTATTCTCTATGTTGAGCCTTCAAAAATCTATTTTCTTTTTCTATGTCTGAGTTTTGGAAATGGTAAATATCAGTGATATCAATTATGTATGTCTTTGGAGTAAGAAATATATCAAGAGGTTGTATTCTATTTTCTTTTGTGGCACTATTTGGCATACTCTATGGAATGGGAAGCTCTCATGGGAGTAACTTTGTCATTTGGTAGCACTTTCTATCCTAAAAATAAAAATGGGTTACTTCTCAAAGAATCTGATATGAGAAGACGACATTTTTAAAGGCACCTATTGAACAAGAAACTAGGATTTTCATAGTGGGATAAGAAAGTGAAGCTATTTTGCAACGTTTCATGGTTTTCTTCTAATTTTAAAAAGATTAAATGTCATTGTTCTTGTTTGTTATGACTCAATGTTTAATTTGAGTCTTTTGCATAGCCAACATCCTAGGTTTAGCTATCAACCACTCTTACCTCTCCAATAATCCTTCAAATTGAAGATGTGACTTCATTGAACTTGTCCGATTGAAAAGAGAGCTTGACTCAAACATAGCGTTAGCTAGTTCCACCATTTTGTGCAAAGCTTAGTCCTTTCCCTCTCTACGTTTACTCTAGGGTAACACTTATCTAACAAAGTGACATTCAGCCCTGCTTGAAGTCGAGCCTAATAAGCCTTCAACATCATGTCCAATTCTTCAGGAGTAGGATCTGCTATGACTAATCTTGCTCTTGGTGGGAGTGGTACGGATGGAGGGTTTTGATGAGATGAGGGAGGTGGTCTTTGAGAGTGTGTTTGGAATGCTTTCTCTATTAGTTTTGTTTTTTTATTTCTTTAGGCTAGGTGGCTCATATTTCTCGTCCATTATCTCTTCATTCTTTCACAGCTATCCTTCCAAGCTCTAGTTATTTTCCTATTATGATGTCTAACTCATTGGCCTCTGATTTCTTCTCTTGATCCATGCTTTTGGTCTATTGTACTGCTTGGGATCTAGTTACTACTTTCATGGGGGCCATAGTGGTCACACTTCCACTCGAATCTACAACCAAGACAATAACATTAATTGGTGTAATCTTTTGAGTATTGGCTAGATTCTTAAAACAATCTCTTAAGATATGTTCCTTCCTAGAATTAGGAAAAAAGCCTTGAATAACCACTCGTTGGGTTTGCCCTAGTGAAGTGTTGTGTGAGAACTCCATAGCCTCCACACACCAACTAAGAAGTCTAAAAGAACTAATTAGCAAGGCCACACACTAGGAGAGAGAGATGTCTTTCCACCCAACCAACCCCTCCAATATATAGCTCCAAGTCCAAGGGGGTAAGTCCCTCTCAAGGGGACATGTGTACCTTCCATCACATGGGTCCCTAAGGTGGTCACATGGTTTCCAAGCTTAGGATATCACATGAAATCACATGACTTCTAAAAGAAGACTCTCCGAGCTTTCACGTACAAACAAAGTGGCTAGGAGAAGCTTCCAATCAAGCCTAAGGTACTCAACCTTAGAGAATCAACCCTAAGGTTCAAGACACATCTAAAAGGGGTAAATAAACCATACATCCAAAGGGTTTCATACCTAGAAACCCAAGGTTTCTACCCCTTAGACCCATGTAATTATACAACATTCTCCCCCCTTTAAAAGCATTTCCGTCCTCGAAAATGAGTGGAGATATATATCTTGGGGTATTCCCCCGTGCTTCATGATCAATCTCAAAGATCATGGCCTTCATCTCTCTAATTTTCCTCTTAATTCAAAAGGGTGATTTCTATCCTGAATGAATCTTTAAAGAGGAGAATCCATGTGTGGTCTGATTCCCCGCCCTAATCATTCAAAGTTCCATCTAGCTGTTTGCATATGAAAAAGAACTGAGTCGAATGCAAAGTATGGAAAGAACGAAAAGGGTGGAAGAGAACATCCCTGCCTATTTCCTTTGTTTAAGCCATGTGCCATCTAGGTCTCCAAAGCTCAAACATGTGGATTAGGTGGAGTCAAGTGACTTCAACTAAATTGCTACCTTGGTCCATCTCTTTGCACTACTAGTGCATGAACCTAGCAAAATATATGAATGCTACTTAAGGTTTTCCTTATCAGATTCATCTCTCAAGTTAGAATCCAACTTGTTCTAAAAGGAAGATGAATCTCACATAATCCCTGCTCAAATCACTCTCTTTTAGTGAAATGGGTGGATTTTCTTGTTTGCAATTCACCTCTAATAAATTAGAGGGGAATTTCATTATATAATCCCTATCTAACCAATAGAATGGTAGAGGTGGATTATCTAGTTTTTACAAGGATATAACATCCTCTTTATCTTCAGAGAGAATTTGAATAGCTTACCAAAAAGCTGATTTAATGTTCTTTCAAAACTTTACATAGTTTTGAGAATCCACTTTAAGGGACTAGAATCCATACGGATGAATCTAACTATTGTAGATTCCAATTGATTGAAACCTATTTTACTTGTTCTTCCAAAAAGATTAAAATCTTTATAACTACGTCCCAAGATGGGAACTCATAGTGTAAAAGATCGTGTTATCTTTAAGGTCATAAGTAGAAATACATTATTCCAATTTCTTCACAGCTTAATCCTTACGGATCTTTAGTTGGATCTCAAACCTTAAAGGTCTTCTTGATCCTTCCAAAATTCTCTCCCTTATATTCTAGATCTATTAAAGATGTCCTATGTTGACATCGTAACTAGATCTTTCTTATTCTTCAATTGACTTGAAATATCAAGTATCAAAAAGATGATCTTTCTAAGCTTTCTTTCAAGCTTCATTTTTATGATCCTTGAATTTCAAGTCATGCTTTGGGATGAAGCTTTTAGAGCTTCATTCTTTGGAGTTTACCTTCAAACTCAAAAAAGTTGATCCTCCCTTTATTTCTAACTCTCTATGAGAGATAGATCCTTTTGTATATTGTTGGAAGAATTGTTCTTCCCTTTGAGAGGATAACTAAAGAAGATGCCTATTCCTAGACATTGTCTTCCTGATGTTTTCCATTGGATCATGAGTCCCTTTTTCTTCTGGCCATCAAGAAAAAGTACTCAATGGGATTCAGTACCCACTGTCCCATACCACTGGGTTCCGCATCCAATCCACATAACTTTGTCTCTATATTTTCTCACCTTTTCTGTCCTTTTAAATGCCCTTCATACTATGGTACCAAATTATAAGAGCAAGGACTAAGGTGCTTAGATACACCACTACTAATCTTACTTAAATATTTGGTTAACCATTTAATGTGGTGTGATTCATCTTATCAAACTTAAAGTTTGACTTGATCTTTGCCCTACTTGGGTCTTTTGGCTTTCTTCTCTTCTTTAGCCAAAATAAAAGATAAGACTAGTTCTTTCTCAAATAGAACCCTTCATGTTCAAAGCTCTACCCATGGGTTTTACTTGGGGATCTAGCTATTATGCTTCATACAAGAAGCCATATTCCTTAGGTCTACATTACTGGAATCCATAACGTATGTTATGTTATCCTCATAAAGCATCAAGATACTTTTAGGATGATGCTTTATAGCTCATCCCACTTCTTTTCCCAACCCACTTAGGATTTATACAATCCTCAAGATGTATGCAAGTCTTCTCTTGCATTGGGGTTCTTTGAGAATTCCCAATCATTGAGAACTTCATTTAATTGGAAGATGCAATGAAAGATATATGTAGTACTAGAATACGAGGAAGTACTTCAACTTTATCTATTTCCTGCCTATCTTTTACCTTGCAATACCCTATTTGGTCTTTTCAAGGCATAAGATACAAGTTCTTAGGGACTTTCTCCCCTCCTTAAAAGTTTTTGTCCTCCAAAACTACCTAAGAGTAAATTGAAAATTGTGCTCTTTCAGAATTATTTGAAAGAGTTTATTTTCAATCTTTTATTGTCCTTCCTGGTTAAAAGAACTATTTAGAGCTTTTCTAGTTTCTCTTCTCCAAGCATATAGAGCAAATTTCCCAAGGTTCAAGTTTGAAGTTACCTCTAAATTCGATGTCCGATACCACCGAACTACACTTCCACTTAAGTAAAGGTAACTTTAACTTGAATTTTGGGATCAAACCTTCTTCTCATCAAGTAAGATCTATTACTTCTTGGACTTGTAAGTGTAACTTCCATAGCATGTTTTGGTGCTCATGAAAATTTTAACTTACCAAGTCTTAGTTGTAATTTCAATTTGACAAGACTAATCTTAGATTGACTTTTTTCAATTATTCCTTGATTCAGATATACTACAAAAGATCCCTTTTATGTCACTTGATAATAGAGCTAGTTTAAATCTGAACTAGATATTATCTCTTATGACATAATGAGTAATCTGAGAATAGTTGACTTTGCCAATCAAATCTCTATGTTGAAGTAGATGGTAATTCCATTTACTATAGAGTCCTTTATTTCTAGGACATTAGAAAATGGTACTTAGGGTTTATTACAACCCTTGAGTTTTACCTTCTCTTCATGCCTTGCATTTGCTTGGAAGAATAATGTAAAGCTCCAAATAGTTCTGTAGTTCAAAGAAATTTCTTGAACAAGAGTACTAATACTTTCATCTTCCAAAATTAAGATTCTGTTACACCATTTTTCTCTTCCTTAGAGCTTTGAGAAGATAGTGCTCTAAGTTACCACCGTTGTATCATGGTTTTAAGAGAGAAAAATTTTTTGTATTACTACCTTAAATCTATGGCCTTTCTGATCAGGCATGGCATGGGCTTTTATGGAATTTAAACTTCCATAAGAGGGATTTTAAGCTTAAGTTATTTCAAGAAGTTAGGATTTTAATTTCTAAGTCAAACTTAAAGGAATTAAATGGTTTATAGTGGCCAATTGGCCTCATCACCATTCTTCCTAGAAACTAATAAAATCAAATCCTACTTAAGCTTAACTTCGGGCACTTAATTTCCATCTCAACTCAAAAATCCATATAATATGTTCCATTTGTATAGGGCTTGCCAAATGTTTACACCTTTATTGGAAAAGGTGTAGCATGCATAAGGTTCAAAAGTTGAACCCCTCCTTAAAGCATGCAAAAGTTCCAAATTGGAACTTTGTTCAGACATTGGCATGCTTCATGGTTTGAGAGGAAAAGAAAAGCGAGCAAAAAACTTATCTGGAAATTAAGCTTCGTCCATCCCCCGACTTTGCTTGAGTGTTCTCGTGGTGATGAAGTAGGCTTGGGCCATCCCAACTCGTCCATCATTGAAGTTCTCCTTGGCATTTACTTGCATGCCCATATGTGTGCATCCATTATCAAAATTATGCATACATTTATGCATACTAATAGGGTGCAATCTTTATGCCTTGCTATTCATGTGTTTTCTTTTCTCTTAGAAAAGAAATTTTCTCAAATAAAGTCATGCTCTTACTAATGGAGGGAGCTTGCATATAAATTTTTTTTCTTTGTGCATAAAAACTTTTATGCACTTAATTATTACCGTTATACATTATCAAGAAAATTATGCATGACATTGAGAAATAACCTATTCAAAAGTACATACCTTTATCTTTGCCCCTTGATTCTCCATAATTTCTTGAACGGATTGTTGCTTCATTCAAGCTTGTTTAGTAGTTTCAGATAAAGCACAATGCTAATTACGTTCCCTTCAATGGAGTGTGCTTACCAATTTAATAAAAGAAACTGACTATTCTTTGATCTCTCTTCATGCATATCTTCATAATTACAATGACTATAAAAGAAAGAAAAAGAAAAAATGGTACTTCCTTGAATCTCATTTGCTGAAGTAAAGTGCTTCATGCTTCCTCCTAAATCTTCTTTGAAACACCACTATTGCTCGAGAAATGGAGCTCCAAGTTTCCTTTGGATCACATGAAATCACATGGCTTCTAAAAGAAGACTCTCCAAGCTTTCACGTACAAACCAAGTGGCTAGGAGAAGCTTCCAATCAAGCCTAAGGTACTCAACCTTAGAGAATCAACCCTAAGGTTCAAGACCCATCTAAAAGGGGTAAATAAACCATAAATCCAAAGGGTTTCATACCTAGAAACCCAAGGGTTCTACCCCTCAGATGCATGTAATTATACAACATGGAGGAAGTGGAAAAATATGGATAAAGTGATCTCCTTGATATCTATAACATGTTCCTTTGGGTGCTTGGGGTGTCATCTACCTTGGTTGGGGCCTAGTGTTAGGTTTACTATACATCAAGTTGAAGTATTTAGGCTCCCAACTTGGTTGAATAGGTGTTTTATATGGATAGAGCCCATTATACTCAGGTGAATCCATGTAGTAAGTCGATGGGCTATCAAAGCTTTGAGCATTAGGATCACTTTCTGAAATTAGTAGGGGTGTAGGCACTAAAGCTCTATTCAGATTATCCTCTATCACAACATATTTGATAGGCATAACATTCACAAGGGGTGGAGGATGTTGACCTAACACAGGATGTGGTCTCTGTTGAGCTTAATAGTGAGGTTGATAAGGTTGTGCGGACCTAAAGTATGGTTGTTGTTTATATTGGTTTGGATATCTTCCTAGCTACTAATATGGTTGCTTGTAATTTTTTTTCTAACCACCTGTTTGGTGTACATGCAATCTTGTGTTGGGTGGTTAGTGTAACTTCTCTCTATCATGCAATACTAGCCATTAGGGTTCCCTTCGTTCTAATTCATGATGGGGTAAACATTAGCCATGTGGTCTCCTCTGTAATTATAGCATCATTTCACTAAGACTGTTCTAGGAGTTTGTCTATTTGAGAATCCTAGTTTTCAGGCTACTTTTTTTTCCCAATTCATCAATTGAGGTTGAAGGCCTTGATGTGAAACTGGTAGAGCTATCCAAATCCTTGTAGATATTTGAAAGTTCTAACTCATCTCCCAAGTTATCTTCAATATCAATACACATTTTCACACATTGCTCTATGGTCCCAAGTTCTTTCAAGTATGCATACGATCTCAATTTTTCACTTAACAAGCCATCCAAAAACAATGCAACCTATTTGGCTGGTGTGGGTAACTCTAGAATTGGGCATCTCTCAATGTACTACATAAACCTAGTCCCACTAGCCTAGCAGTCTCTTGAGGTGTTTGGTTAAAGTTATACCGCTCTTAGAGAAATTTGTGACGGATGCTTCAAGCAAATGGTTGATGTCTCTAAACTAACCTTGATGTAGTGGTTGGGACCACGTCAAGGCTTTTTTCTTCAAGGTTAATCCACATGCATTGTATTGAGTGAACAAGTCGTCAACCTCTTTGGCTCTCAACACTTGTCTGAATTTAGCTACATGGTCATAAGGGTCTCTAGTGCCATTAAAGTAATTTTTCATTGACTTTACCAATTGAGTATCAGTACCCTAGGATGTTCTTATGCCTCTCTGGTGTCTAGTTCCTCTCAGTCTCTCTTGATCCATTCTATCTATATCCGATCTTGACCTATCTCTTCCTAAGGGTTGTGTGAAACTTATGTCAAGCCTCTCCTGATTCTTCTCTTTGTGAATTCCTAGAATATGAGAAGATCCTGCTCCATGCTGACCATGAGAACCATGCAGTCTTTGAGGAGGGAATACTAGTTCACCTTTCCAAGTATATGCATGTCTACCATGTTCCATAACCACGAGCATCCTCTTGGAAGAGTTATCTAGATATATTACCTTCCCAAGGGTGTAAGAGTCGTTTAACTCATAAACACTCACTCCATCTATCTTTGTCAATTTTTAACCTCCAAAATGCTTTATCAGTTTATCTATTCAAGAAAATCTATATGCTCTTATTATACTGAGGAATCCACTCTGGTGTGATTATTCTTGACAAGATTGAACTACCATGAGAAGTTCTAGGCTGTTTTCCAATGTTTTCATGCTCCAAGTCTCCTATTTCATACTCAAGAATGATGATTCTAAACTCGTCCATCCTATCAAGTAAGTTGGAAACCATGTACATGGTTCCTTGCTTATCAATATAAGAACCCTCTTCAAATTTGGCTATAGGATGTTTAATTTTGAAGGGTTGATCAGGGTGTTTGAGTTGGACCACTCATCTTCTCAAACCATCTTCATAGATGTGAGCACCAAATTGGTTGGTTCGTATGTACTCCAATTAAGTCTTATAGGGACCTTCAAGGACCTTGTAGATAGACCAGTCTTGAAGTGCCTATAGGTCTTTCCATGCTAAAGGACATTCTTGTATCACTAGTTTTTGAGCTTAATACATAAGGGTAGTCACTGAGCTATTGAGCTCATGACCCAGCAGTGTGATTGAAACTAACTTCACATGATCTGATGGGTTTTTTATCCCCTTCTAGGTGTCTACCTCACCTAAGGTTCATATGCTTTGATGATTGACCCACTTACCCAAGCACAACTTCATTTCTTGGTTCTTCGGTAGTAGCCACTTGTTATTTTTTATTTATCAAGGGTGTATATTTCCTTGTCTTAATATAGGCATCCTCAAGAACACTTATATTTTACCATACTTGATGTTTTCCTCGATTAGATTAGTTCTTTTGTGGTTAGGTTTTTCTCTGATGTCACATAATCTATACTTGAACTCGATACATTAAAGTATCTTGAACTTGATCATGCCTATCGTGATCCTAAATCAATTGTCTAATTGCTCTTAGCCTAAGTTGTAGAATCAACTAAGGGGGTTGAGAGTTATTCCAACCTCATACTTGATGCCCTTACTTATGCTTGATTTCCTAGAATGTGAGATCCCAAGTTTGTCAGTCACCTTTAACTTGCTTATCCCTTCAAGTAGCTCCAAAATCATTATAAAAAATCCCAAAAAGTAGCCCAAAATTGACCGAAATTTGAAATCCTAAATTTTTTGCCATTTTTGTTTGTCTATCATGATGGATAGGGTTCGTCAATCGCGATGGATAAAGTATGTCAGGGGGCCTATTTCTCATGATGTTCAGAGTCTATCGTGATATACTAATCTGTTTGTCGCAATGGAGAGAGTCTATCATGAAAAAGGTTCTTGTCGCAATGGACTAATTTTTTGTTTAAGTGTGTCTGTCACAATGCTCATAATTCTCAATGAGGGTGTGTCTATCGTGATGGACAGTTAGTCTGTCATGATAGACAAGGTTGTTTGTTGCAATGGACATGTGTTTGTCATGGGATTTTGTCTGTCATCTATTGGCAACAGACTATAGACATGCCTGTCGTGAAAATGTGTATGTCGCGATAGACTCAGTCTATCGTGATCTTGTCTACTGTAATCTACTTTTTTTTTACTAAATAAGCAACTTTTTTGTCTATCATGATAGATAGAGATGATCATATAGGGATGCCTGCATAGAGCTATTGTACCTTCTGACGTTGCTAATGTTGGTACCTTTTAGAATGCTCAAAAAACACACAAGAATGCAACATACAAGATGGCTCTCTTTCTCTCTCTCAAAAGTGAAATGAGGGGATGGATATGGAGATGGGAATGGCCACGAAGATGGAGATGGAGGTAGGGGGTGAGTAGGAATGGTAGGGGAGATGATGAATAAGGTAAAAAGTGAAGAACAAGAAATTTACCTATGATTCCAATGTCAAATCTAGTCTACATCTTACTATCACATGCTCGTCCTAGAAGCTCACTCCCCGACAACAATGCCAAATTTGTTGTCACTCTAGCAAGTGGAATACACAAGTGCACAAGTTAGAAACACACTAACATGCACACACATACACACATGTGCATACAAGGCAAGACAAAGAGAGATAACCATGGAATTTTTTATTATCCAGCTCAAAACAAGTAAGGTTCATTCTCCAATTAGCTAACCCCAAAAATGAATTATCTAGCTCTTTTTATAGGTTTTTTTACTAGCTTTGGCCTTGTTCATACCAAGTATTCGACCTAGTTAAAAATTTGGTTCCCTAGCTCATTTGAAGGCTCAAACAAGCTTAGAAAATTATGAAATTTGAAACATAGTTTGTTCTACTAATCCTCAAGCTCAAGGACTCCCTAGCTTGAACAAAAGAGGATTCACAATGAAGTGTAATGATAACAATCACTCATTGTTGTATATTTGATTTGGAAAAATTGATTAGCCTACTCGCTAGATCTTCATTGGCTTCCTTTTCTATTTGGCCCTCCTTGGCCTTCTCTTTGAATTTTCTCTCTCTAACTTCCTTGCCTCATGCTTCCTTGGTGCGTTAATCCTCCTTGATCGCTAATTGTGTATGTTTGTATATGCCTGTGTATGTGTATGAGTGTCTATGTATGAGCATGTGTGTGCATGTGGATGCATGTGCATGTGCATGCATCTGCATGTGCATGCATCTGCATGTGCATGCGTGCTTGTGCATGTGTCTCCATGTGCATGTGTCTGCATGTGCATGCATCTGCATGTGCATGCGTCTGCATGTGCATGTGTCTACATGTGCATGCATCTACATGTGCATGCGTCTACATGTGCATGCATCTACATGTGCATGTGTATATATATATCTGCATGTATGTGTATGTTCATATGTATGTGTATGTGTATAAGTATGTGTTTATGTGTGTATGTGTATGTGTATATGCATGCATGTCCATGTAGATATGTTTGTGCATATGCATGTGTATGTGCATGTGTATGTGTATATGTGCATGTGTATGTGTGTGTATATGTGTGTAAGTGCATGTGTATTTTTATGCTTATAGGTATGTGTGTGTGTGTATGTGTGTTTATGTGTGTGTATGTGTATGTGCTGGCACGAGCGAGCATGTGCATGTGAATGTGTAAATGTGAGTATATTAATTAATGAAGACAAAAAAATTTAAATGATATAAAAACAACTAACATTGTACTTACAATAATTAGCCTTATATTATGCTCGATGGACTTCTTGAATAACTTGCAATAAAGAGAGAGAGAGAGAGAGAGAGAGAGAGAGAGAGAGAGAGATCAAAAGAGAGAGAGAGAAAAAAAGAGAGAGAAAGAGAGAGAGAGAGAGAGATAGAGATAGAGAGAGAAATTGAAAGATAAAGAGGGAGAAAGAGCGAGATAGAGAAAGATACAAATAGAGACACAGAGTTGAGGAGAGAGAGATAGAGAAAGAGAGAGCTCGAGCTCATATGTTCAGCATAGATATGAATGTTGGATGGCTTTTTTATCAGATGCATGCAAAATGATGAAGATCCATGCATTTTTTGTTTATTTTGATCAAAGGCAAGTGTTGTATAAGAGATGTACATGCGTCATATATGAGATCCTTTGAACCATCACATATGTGATATTAGTGAATGTCACATATGCGACGATCCCAATGTTTTGCATATGCGACTCTCACATATGCGATGCTTGAATTAACATCGTTAGTAGCCTCAGAAATAGCATCAATATTAGCATCATTTAAATGAAGATGTATGTTCAATGCTCAATGCGGCATAATGTGCAATCATGAATTGATGAAATTGTGTCCTGTCAACTGTCAATATGCCCCCATATTCTTTGTAATGTATATGGACCTTCTTTTAGACCCAAAATATCTCTAGTTTTTAGACCCAAAATATCTCTA
Source organism: Ceratopteris richardii (assembly GCA_020310875.1). Classification (NCBI taxonomy): domain Eukaryota; kingdom Viridiplantae; phylum Streptophyta; class Polypodiopsida; order Polypodiales; family Pteridaceae; genus Ceratopteris; species Ceratopteris richardii. Next base: position 124,420,480 of record CM035419.1, read on the forward strand.
GTCTTTAGAAACTAAGGGTTTCATTAACCAAAAATTTATAGAGCTCTACCGTATGATCCTATAAGCTTAAGGACTCTTTGACTTACACAACGTCAGGGTTTCTACAAAACAATCATATATACAAATGGATTTAATCCTCTCTGGTTTGCAAACGTTGACTAGAAAAAGGTTGTGGTTTTTAAATAAGTAATTGTAGCCAAGACGCTTTTAGTGCTAATTTTTTAATATAGTTCCTTAATTTGTGAAAAAAATTATCCCTCCACATGCTTTGGATTCTCTATCTAATAAACCTCCAACATCCAAGAATTAATAAGACTTACGTTGTTACAAAAACTCTTTTCTTGGCATGGAGTTCATTAGGATATCCAATAATATTTACTTAAATGAGAAAAATTTTAGATCAATAAAGCTAAAATATTGAATATGGGAGGTTGAATTCACTCATTAGATGTTCTTCGTGGCAAGTGGAAAAGTATCTCCATAGACATTTTTGTGGGATTACCCAAGACTCGAAAAGGATATGATTGAGTTTAGTTAATAGCCGATAGGTTAGCCAAAATAGCAAGGTTTATCCGTATAGAAAGTATAGTGAAGTCCCCAAAACTAGATAGACTCTTTGTAAAAGCTCCCTTTTGGATGGCCTTTCTTTAGATATAGTTTTTTATCCACATAATTTCTTTTTTTGGTCACTTTTGGATAGCAATTGTAAAAATGTTAGACACTAAACTTAGCCTAATTATGGTTCAACATCCTCCAATGGATGGGAAAAGTACTAAGAAGGATAAACAAATCTTAGACAATATGATTTGTTATGTTAGTGAAAGGCAAACTAATTGGTAAGAATATCTACCTATTGAAGAGTTTGCATACAATAGTGCGAAGCACTATTCCATAAGGTAAAGCTCATTCATGTTAATGTATGGGTTTCGTCCAAGACCTCTTAATGCGGTAAGGTTAGAGCATTAGTGAGCCCAAGTGTGAAGGACTTCCTAGAGGATATGAATGATATGATTATACTTGTGAATGATACCATTAGGTGAGCTCAAGCTAGAGCATGAGCCTATTTTATCCTCACAAAAAAGACATAATCTTGAAGTAGGGTAGCAAGTATACCTTGAGGTAGCCTGTAGATTTAAAACCATGAGAACTGGACCTTATCCTAAGTTATCTCCTAGGTATTGTGATCCATTCATAATACTTAAGAGTATATGAAAGATGGCTTACTAGTTTCACCTTCCAAAAGGTATTTAATTCATCTCGTGTTTCATATGAGCTAGCTAAAAAGAAATCTTAGGGAATCTAAAAAAGAAATTGTAAATCTAGCTCAATTCAATCTATTCCACAAGACCTAGAAAAAGACCTCACATACTCGAGAGAAATGGGCTAGAAACCACATATATAAAGAGTTCTTAGTTACCACATATATAAAGAGTTCTTAGTTAAATGGAAAGATAGTTATGAGTATAATGCTACATTGGATAGGCTAAGTACTCTTCAAAAATGGTTTCCCAACTTTGTTCTACCGTCCCATGTTTCTTCTTAAGTGGTGGGATATGTGGAAACAACACGTGTAGACAACTATGTTTAAAATACATAGGAGGCCGTGTGATCAACTATTAGAAATTTCTTTCCACATAGATTCCAATGTCATTTTGGGAAGAGTGATAGATGGGAAAAATTGGAAATAGGGGGAAGAATATGTTATAAATTAAGGTTTTGAACCTTAGTGTTAGGTGTTTAAGGATAGGAACCCTTGGATTGAGAGTCATTCTTTTGGGAAGAGTGATAGATGCGAAAAGAATGGATAAAAGAGTTTCTCACCAAATACTTATATTCTTAATCATTTGGTAGGGAGGTTTGGCCCTTTATATGTCTATGTAGATGCATTGAACTTGTATGCTCCACCTCTCCAAAAGATATGAGTGAGTTCATAGAGTATCGTAAATCCAATGATATCACATAGGACAGATATATAGATGATATGTAGTTGCATGAGTATGCTTTTTTGTGCTTAGTATTATATGGAAATAAGGGAAATTTCATCGATTAAAGTCATATGTATCTGATTGACTACTCTCCTTGTGCTAAAATACCTAACTACCATCGGAAAACAGACAATGGTGCAAAGACACGTGTCTTAATGATTAAAGAAAAAGCCTAAATGTATATTTCTCTTCTCCTTTTTGCTTTTCTTTGACTTTTTTTTTTTTTTTGGAAAAACAGTATCACTTCGTATTTGGAAGAAAAACAAGAAAAAGCGTGAGACATAACACAAAATTATCATAAAAGGTTTAAATGTAGACATAGACTAAACAAGCAAACAATACATGAATAAGAGATGCATATGCTAGCACAAAAATTTTTCACTTCATGATGCTAAACTTCTTGAGAAATGTTCTCCCTCTTCTTCTTGCTCTTTTTTTCAAAGGAAGTTTTCTCATTGAGATCTACTCTTCTCGTTAAGTTTGAACTAATTGAAAGTTACAAGTGAAGGTGGGCATAGCATCCATGAGTCTCTCTGTATCCCACAAAGGAGGGTTAAATGCATGGCATTGGCAGGGTTTAGATCTCGAAGTTTTTCTAAGTTAGAGTTGGGGAAGGGATGGCACTAAGGCCAGACAAGATAACTAATTTCAACTAGCCCAAAGGGCTCAAGTGGGATTTTAATAGCCCGGAGGCTAGCAATAGTGTGAATAGCCTGAAGACATACATGCTCATCTCAACACTAGGGTGTTGAGGGGTGTCCATGGTAGCTAGGAGGGGTTCAAACCTAGCCTCAATCTAAGAAGAAGGGGGACCAAACTACATTTGTGCGTGTTTTCATGCAGACACTTTTCTGAGGAGACAATACAATCGAAAAGGAAAAGGAGAAGATGCAAGGGGCATGAAAAAACCCATCAGACATTATGTGGATCCCATGGATACACTGGTAGGGATACAATGAAAACATGATAGCTGTCCACTTATTGGGCTAATACAAGGAAAATTTTGAATTTTAGTGAAATCGGGGAGCATTTAAGATAGCACTTTGGGCACTTAAAGTAGTTTTTTAAGAGTATTTTGAGAAGAACAAGGTCTTCAGTACAATGAAAGACAACATTGATCATCTGAATCCTATAGTGTCATTGATAGGTTGATCTCCAAAGTTTTCGAAGGGGCATATCCAGATGTATACATTCGTGTAAGAGGATTTATTTGCGACTAAACTATTGAGCATGCACATACTAGTAGGCTTCCTGAAGCCCCCTGAGAATTACATACTTAGGACAATTCATAAAGATGTGGGGAAGATATCTTCTTGGGAACGTTGTTTCTCTTTAGCATCTCCAATTTTGAATATGAAGGCATTTTTGGCAGTCCAAACAGATCGATGGATTATGAACCATTGCAGTAGGCAATGCTTTAAGGTATGAGGAGAAGTTCATGTCCAACAGGGTAGTTGATTGAGCTCTGGCCTCTTGAGGCAGAGGTCCAGGGTTCAAGCCCTGGGTTGGGCATGTATGGCTTTGGTTAGTTAAACCAATTGTAATGTTGTAACCTTGTCTAACCCCTGCTTTGTGGGATATGGGGGGTCCTGCAGGTACTACACCTATTCACTTGTACAATTGCACTTTCAAAGTTAAAGCTCGGGGGAGTAGGTTTAATTGAACCTCCATTAAAAAAGAAAAAGGGTACGGGGAGAAACTCAAATACACTTGACCATGTGAATAACCACTATTTATTGTTCCAAAATTTACATTCCACTTAGCATTAAGTTTGGCTTTGAGGGTGGAACTGAAACCAAGGTATTTGAAATAATTCTTCCATATGTAAAGAGCAAGATGGTGTTGCCGATTCTATTGAGCTATTACTTTATGAGATTCAAGATTAGGGACATGATCAGGGTTTGCTAGCAACTTCATTCATACAACCAGTAGTCAAGATAAATCTCAAGAATCTCAGTTTGCTCTAAAACTTTGCCCTTAGAGTGAAGATCAGCTCACTTTCTGAATCTTGCTTTCAAGCATTTTTATGCATGCTTTGATATCTAGGTTTTTCATGGTGGCAGATGCTAGCTGTTTGTACGGAATAGATTCCTGAATAAAGGAAGCTGTTAGAGTAGAGTTTGTTGAGATTAGGAAGAGTAGATTTGACCTCAAAGCAAGATTGACACATTCTGATGACAAGGGGAGTGCAAATAGGTTTGATAGCAATGGGTCAAGTGCTGAGGTATCCAATTTTTTCCAAGCTTTATAGTCTTGTTGGTAACAAAAGGTTAGTCTTCCTTAAGATTAGAGAAGCCCAATAATCATCAATAGTGGTACTTCTGAAGATGCACTTGATGACCAAACTAGTAGTAGATTTAATGATTTTCATGAACACAAATACCATCAAGGAATTTAGGTTGATATCATGCATCTCAAAGCTTATTGACTTCGTTAAGAACTTCATCCCCACCCACTCGCATCTGTTAACAAGAGAAATTGGTTGATTCATTTGGTACTTAGCAACTTGCCAACAAGAGAGGAAATATACAATGTTGGGGAAGATATATTTGTTTGTAGGAGATTTTGAATCCCATTGGTATGCCAAGAATTCTAAAAACTTTACCATCTTCTATCTCAACACGTCCTTTACTCTTGATGTAATTTGGTATGGATCCATTGAAAGCCTTGATATGTATTTTAGCACGATTAATTGTTCAGCCAGTAGCCATACAAGGAAATGTAACAATATTGGAAAAAACAAGTACTAGAATTATTATTGGCATTGATTAGGGAAATATTGTCATCAAAGAACATGTACAAAGAGAAGGGTTTTCTGATGTATACACATTTGACCTCTCTTATTCACATGTTTGGTCAACCATCCAAAGGCATCACTGGAATTAGCAAAATGTAAATAGGGTAAGGGACAACCTTTCCTAATAAGGAAAATGTTATCCGAAAGATGACCATTAGTAGCAATACAAGCACATGTCATGAAGGGTCTGAAGTACGAAGCCCCAATCAATTCAGTTGAAGGACTAATAAAAAAAACTGTAAAAAGTGAAAATCTTCGTTATTATCTCTGGTATCTTCCATTCCTTCCCATAAAGATACAATAGCATCCAATGCGAATATACTTTTTATAAAAGCTTCATGTATGGGAAGAATCAATTTATGCATGAAAGTATTAAATCTTGTATTAAATCTCACCTTTCAAACTTGTCCATTTTGAGCACTCAATTAGTCGTTCATGCACCACAACATTGGAGATAGTATCTTTTATTTACTTGTGTGTTTGTCCAAATCTTTTATTGACTTGTCTGTTTGTTCAAGTCCATACATAATTCAGACAAATAGTATCAAAACAATCACAATGACCTTATTTACTGATTAGTAATAAAACTCAACCCAAGACATCGCTCTGATACATATTCACATTATTGATTATTGATGTGATCACTCTCATATATAAAAAAGAAAGTTACATGCAGTAAGAAGAAATTAAAAAGAGGTTAAATAAAGCCCTCATTTCCGGAGAAGGGAAACATTCATGACTAGAAGGGGCTTGCTTTCATAGTTCTTGATTCCCTTCATATGCATTAAGTGACTGGAAACAGGTATACATTCTTCATAGAAATATCAAACCACTCGTTTGAAAGTGAACAAAACCAAGTCCAATACATTCGTGCAAAATCACAAGGGAAATACATCTGTCGGCGCAATTTATATTGAGGTTATAGTTATCAAGATGAAAATAAAAACACTTCACAAATGCTACAGACGGTAAAGCTTCTTCAGATCTTAGATCAACAAGAGTTCCATAGCTTCGTACCTTTACTATCTCAGGAGTTCCATAGCTTCGTACCTCTACCGACATGTATTATTTTCTGTGTGTTTGTGTGTGTGTGTGTGTGTGTGTGTGTGTGTGTGTGTGTCTGTGTGCATGCGTCATTTAAGAGAGTGAAAGTGGTTGAGGAAACTTTCCTTCAAATCCAGCATCTTGCAGAAGAGTCTCCATGACATTCTTGGGTAAGGCAGTACATATCTCTATATCCCCTTCAGATCCAGGACACCTTTGCTGCTCGAACTGCTGCTGGCTTGTCCCAGCCAAAGTCTACTTCATAAGCAGGAAACCATGGCGAGCTCGCCACATTCACCCCGTTATAATGTACCATCGGAGATGATAACCACAAGGGAGTCAGGCAGTTGTCATGCGTTTCCAGCCAGTGCATGAAAGGCTCAATGGATCCACATTTATCAGCAAGCAATTGTGCATGAATTCGACTTGTTGTCGCTCCCAGCGGCTGTTCTCTGATCTTACTAGCGATGGTTACAACGACAGAGTAGCCTATCACATTACCAAAGTATGTGGCCGGCAACGGCTGCTTTATGCGGTCACGATAGTTGATAGGCACCAGCAGGTATGTGCATTCACCTGGTCCGGCTTTCTTAGCGATGGAGATCCGCTGCCAGAAATGCGCACAGAGGACCTCCAATGAAGTGTAGCCTTCGCCTGCCTCAATCTTAAGCCTTCTTATTGCTGAATCAGACATGACGAGAACACACTGCACTAAATCGTTAACTGGTTTTATATCAGTTAGATGTTGTACATGGGAGGTACTATGGCTGCAATCAAGCTCATTGGCGTCGCGATCCTTTTCTGTACCTCCATCGACGTGCTGCTCTCTCTCTTCAAGGGAAGAGGGATCTGCTTCCTTCTTCTCCATGGTTATCGAAGAACTTAAGTCTGATCTATCCTTGCCTTCACATTTTTCTGTGGGCAACTCAACTTTTCTGTTGATTTCCGCTTGTACATCAACTTGATCCTGCTTATTAAGGCCCGAGCAGAATCTCCATTGATTAGCTTTTTCTATGGAAGGAGTGGCTACGGCTAGCCTTTTTCTATCAAGTACTGGGGCATGACTCAACTGGAGTCCTCTGGAGCACTCACCCCATGACGCCATGAAGTTCCACAGAGATAACCCGTCAACGACAACGTGGCTAGCTGCAACACCCAGCGACAGCCCACCATCTTCGAAGATAGTTGCCTGCTCACAGTAACCTCTCTCTCTCTCTCTCTCTCTCTCTCTCACACACACACACACACACATATAAAACATGATTGCACCACTAAACATATTTATGCGCATAAGCGCAGACATAACTGCAGGTGGGCTGAACTCTATTTGTAAATTCCTGATATGAAATACGGTACCTGAATAGTAAGTAAAGGGCTAGAAAATAGGCATGATCCTCTATGATCTGGCGCGGGGCAGAGATCAGTGAAAAAGGGCTTCATCTGAAAGCCATCTCGAGCGAGCAGGGAGAGTGGCATGTCTACAGTGGCCTCTGTGAATTCCACTCCGGCATCATTGCAGTCGATGTAGAAACGATGGGGAGGGTCCGCGGCCCTGGCGAGGCGACCGCACCAACAGAAGTACTCAACAAGGCAAAGGGAGAGGCTACGCTTGAGGTGCTGCAGAAGCCTAGAAGCCTGGGAATCGCCGCCACTGCACCTATCCTCCGCCGAGACGGTCTTGTCGGTCATGAGGGAAGCAGGGACGCAAGGGCGGGAGTAGAAGAGGAACCTACGGTTGTAGTGAATATCCTGCCACATGATATCGAGGCACGATAAGAAAAACGGGTCACCTGGAGTGGGCGAGGCTGGCAGCACCGTCTCTCTACTCAACAGCTTCACCCGCGGCTCAGTGCCGCCGCCATCAACAGCGCTCCGAGCAGCGGACATCTTCGCGGATATTTTCTCACACCCGGGGGCCGGCAGTATGATATGCTCAAGACGACTTTGTGGAACCGTGAGCAAATGCAGAAGAAACCCATGCTCAAGTCCTTGGCATGCTGGAGTGTGGCATGCTGGAGTGTGGAAAGTTCATGTCGAGTGGGCACCAAGGTCGCTTTTTCTTTGACTAAATCGACTTTTTCTTTGAATACGGGAAGTTCGATCTTTGAGATATACTCTGCTTGATAGCTTGAATTTAATATGTTAACAGAATGAACTACTCAATTCAAGGTCCTCATGTTAATCCCTCAAAAATGGGGGTAAAGGAAGTCTCTTAAGTGCGAGGTGTGTAAGTCTTTCTTTCAAATTTCAAGTGTAATGGAAACATAAGTTGAAGTGAAAACATGAAGTAATGAGCTCTCGTGGTTCTAGATGTTGATCATGGATAGAATGATTCAATAGATTTTTCCCGTTGTATGATAAAAATTTGTGTCGTTCCTACAAGCCTAAGGGAGTCGATAGAAGCTCTAAAAACCTTCCATGCCTTTCGCTCATTTTAGATAGAATTGTCATTCACAATTTGGTTTCCAAGATGTCTAGAGAGTCAACATGTCATCTCCGACCTACCTCTATCTCCCCTCATTTACACATATATTTATGTTGAAAGACGAAAGACTCAATGAAACTAACTGCAATCTTTGGAAAGACATGATAAAGGCATATTTATATAGAAACCTACTCTATAAGGTTTTAGACGGTTCTGAACTTGCCCTTGATAAGACTAGTGACCATGATGTCTGGCACATTTGGAATATGAAGGACAAGCTTGGCTTAGGGCAATTAATCCTAGCCTATGATGACCTAGCCAATAATCTTAATAGGGCTAATGACCATGATGTTTGGAATATGAAGGACAAGTGTGCCTTAGGGCAACTACTCCTAGTTTGCGAAGACCTATCCAATAGTCGCACTACCTCATGCAAAATTCGCGTGAATCTTGGAAAATTCTTTCAAGATTTGTATGAAGATAAAAATCCTTCCAAAATATATTGAGTAGAAGCAAAATTCCATAATCTATTCATTCATCTAGATGAGCCTATCACCAAAGTGAAGTATTTTGATGGCAATGCACCACAGTGTGCTCTCCTTCTCGAGAATTCCACGACGATATCCTCGGAGTAGAAAATTGAGCTCCTAGGGCCGCACACGATACTTTGCACAGAGGCTGTGGAATACCCAGAAAAACACAGCACACACGGAGCATGAAGACATGCTTCTTAGGTCTTACAAATGGGGTCGAACTTACAGTTTGTGGCTGACCAGGCCACTATATGTTTTATTAAAGAACATATACAAAGAAGTGTCCGATGTCCATTTGGCCTTTCACATGGACACTAATGGTAACAATCTCCCACTAAAGGCCAATATGGCCAAAGTAACTATGGGAGAAAAATAAAGAATGATAAAGAATACCTAAGTATAAGTATACAAACTATACCTGCCACCTGATGGGCATGTTATACAGTATACAAGTGACTCTGTAAGATCATGAATCAAGTAACCCCCATAAAGTGACAGTAGTGTCGAAAGCTATCATGTGGTAGAGCTTTAGTCAAAGCATTTGCAGCATTATCTCAAGTGTGAACCTTCTCAATAATAATGTGCTCAATGGCTAAGCAATCTCTAATGAAGTGATACCTCACCTCAATGTGCTTGGTCTTTGCATAATAGACCGGATTCTTAGCCAAAGCAATGACACTCTGATTGTCACTGAGCAAATGAGGTACATGTTGAGGCAAACCCATATCACAAGCAAGACGAGAAAGCCATAATGCTTCCGTACATGCCTCACTTGTTGCAACATACTCTGCTTCTGTGGTGGAAACAACTATACAAGAGATAACACCTCCAGCAAAATGAAAAATGCACCTTGATGTAGACTTACGATTGTCTAAATAACCAACATAGTCAGAATCTGTGTAACCAATAATGGATGCTTTCCCTCTACCTAAGCATAGACACTTGTCCTTAGTACCACTCAGATATCCCAAAATCATGTTGACCGCTTTCCCAATGTTTCTTGCTAGGATTAAGCATATATCTGCTCACAACTCCCACTACAAATGCAATGTTTGGTCTTGTAGCTCTCATAGCATACATGAGACTACCAATAGTAGACTGATAGGGAATTTTGGTCATGAATTTCTTTTCTTCATTTGATTTGGGGCAATCATCCTTGCTCATTTCACATATGTGGGTAAAGGTGTACTCAATGCCTTTCCACCCTGCATATTGAACCTGTGAAGTACTTTGGATATGTACTCACTTTGAGACAAGTATATGCATCTTTTACTCCTATCACGAGTAATGCACATGCCAAGAATATGTTTGGTATCCCCCAAATCCTTCATATCAAACATTTGACTCAAATTCCTTTTGAGAATTAACAAGTCATAAGAGGACTTCCCAACATTCAACATATCATCGACATAAAGTATCAAGCATATCAAGCATATCAAAATCCCATTTGAGCATCTCTTTGTGTAGAGGCAATGATCCTCATTGCTTCGAGAATAGCCTTGGGACTTCATAAAAGCATAAAACTTTTGGTACTATTATCTAGGGGACTGTTTAAGTCCATACAAGTTCTTCTTGAGCTTACAAACTAGACTTTCCTTGCCAGGAACTACACGATCCTCTGGTTGTTCCATATAGATCTCATCTGTAAGATCTCCATGCAAGAAAACAATTTTCACATCGATTTGGACTAGCTCCAAGTCCTCCATTGCAACGAATCCAAGCGACATGTGCACGGTAGTCATCTTGAGCACTGGAGAGAAGATTTCCTCAAAATCAACACCATGTTGTTGCTTAAAACCCTTTGCAACAAGTCATGCTTTATACTTGGAGAAGCACTCTTATCTAATGTGAATTTCAACTTATATACCCATTTACATGGTAAAGCTTTCCTGCTCTTTGGCAAAGGTACTAAATCCCAAGTACCATTCTTGTGAATAGAATCCAGCTCACTCTTCATGGCACGCTACCACTTGACATGATCCTCTATCTGCATAGCCTCTTTGTAGCAAGAAGGCTCACCGGCACCTCTTAGCATAAAAAAATCTAAACCTAGAACATATCTATCAGGTGGATGTGAGACACATGTAGAGTGTCTCAATGGTTGCTGAACAGGAACATGTGCAGACTGATCTGAATATCGGACATTCTCTTAAACATCCGTATGTGCAATATTTTTATGCATGCTAATTGGAGGACTAGTATCCTCAAACACCATTCTTCTCACTTCAACCTCCTTAATGGGCTATTTATGCATTTTAGACTCATTGAAAATGAAATCACTACTTCTTATCACTGACTGTGTTTTAGGATCCCATAAGCGATATCCAAATTGACCTTCTTGACCATATGTAAGAAAAATGAATTTCTTTGACTTATGGTCCAAATTTTGTCTAAGATTCTTGGGTATATGAACATATGCTTCACACCCAAAAACTCGAAGATGATCTTAATATGGTGGCTTCCATGTCCATAACTCTTGTGCCACTTTTAGACCTTTGGGAGTACTAGGTGAAAGGTTAATCACATGAACTGCAGTCAATACTGCTTCTACCCAAAAGCCTTGTGAGAGGTTTGCATGATGCAACATAGAAAGTACTCTATCTTTCTATTCATCATTTCACCTACACCATTATGTACTAGAGTATAAGAAGCTGTAAACTCTCTACAAATCCTTCTAGACTCACAAAAGAGGCTGAATTCATGTGAGGTATACTCACCCCCATTATCTAAACGTAAAACCTTAAGCTTAGTTCCTTTTTAAGTCTCAATTGAAGCAAGCCATTTTCTAAAAGTAGGGAATACCTCATCCTTGGATTTGATAGGATATACCCAAACTTTTCTAGTAGCATCATCTATGAAAGTGACAAAGTAAAGAGAACCACCTAAGGACCTAGTGGGCATAGGACCACACACGTCTGTATGAACGAGATCTAAAGGCTGAATTGAATAGTCAATGTGCATTCTATGCACATTTTTTGTTTTCTTTCCATATTGCCAATGCTCACAAAATGAAAAATCAGAGAAAAACATAGGTAAGTAGCCAGAACGAGAAAGATTTTCCATTCCACTATGAGATATATGGCCCAAACGACAATGCCAAATACAAGCCATAGGCTGTTCAATAACAGGTAACAAGTGTTCTTTGTGTGATACAAATAAAGGATAAAGTGAGCAAGCTTTGCTTCCTTTTGCAATAACCATATTGACCGTTGATGTACAAAAGGACTGAGCATAGAAGACCACCTTGTAACCAAGGTCATCAAGTTGACCAATTGACATTAGACTGTGTGATAACTGAGGTACATGGCGTATATTATGCATAGTAAATTTTGAACCATCAATGAACTACACAACCACATCTCCAATCCCCACAACGTCACACTGGTAAGAATCACCAAGTCTCAATGTACCAAGAGACTTTGGTGCATAATTAGAGAACCATTCTCTGTGTGGTGTCACATGGAAACAAGCACCAAAATCTAGCAGCCACATGTGGGAAAGAGAATCAGCCATAAGAGCCTCAGTTGGCACAATACTATCAAGTATCAACACATCAACATCATCCGAAATAGCATTAATTTCTTCAATCTTCACTATCAAAGTAGATGGTGCAGGTAACTATTTAACATGCCCATCAACATTTTTTCCTTTACTTTTGGTATTCTTTAATGCATAACAATCTTTCTTCATGTGTTCTTTCTTATGATAATAATGGCATTCGATATTCCTCTTCCTTGATTTACTTCTACTCTTATTCTGTTTACCATTCTTTTCCTCGTTATTGCTCCTGCCATGTTGCTCATTCTTTTCTTGGAAAGAATCATGAACATTATATGCATCTCCACTCTGAGTGCCAACCATAGATTTTGTACGAATCTCCATCACTCAAGAGTGCTCCACATATGTCATCATAGACAAGTTTACCACCAGGTGCACTATTGCAAATAGCTCTGCAAAATGTATCCCATGATGATGGAAAGGTTCATAACAGCAATAGTGCTTTCATTTCATTATCCATATCCATTTTTTGAGCCTGTAACTAGGAGAATATAGCATCGAACTCATTTAGATGAGAAGCAACACTATCTGTGTCCTTCATAGGAAGGTCATATAATTTTCTCATCAGATACACTTTATTTGATGTCATCTCTTTTTCATATGTATTGCATAACTTCTTCCAAAGCTCCTCTGCACTTTCACAGTCTAATATTGTAAAGTAAACATTATCTGCCAGGTGCAAGCGAATGGTAGACCTGGCCATTTCATCTAACTCATCCCAATCATCTTCATCCATGTCAACAGGCTTCTTTGAATTTCCATTTACTGGCTTCCATTGCCTCTTTTGAATCAGCACATCTTTAATCTGATTCTTCCATAGGGCAAAGTTTGTGCCATCAAATTTTTGGATCTCAAAATGGTCTTTGCCTTGCAAGTTATAACTCCTCCTCGAAACATTGGCACTAGACCTTGATCCACCAGATGTGTCTGAGACCTCTGATGCCATGATGGTAGAGAACTAAATCGAATGATAATGGAGCTAGAAGAGTCCAAAGACCAATGAATAAGTGTATCAAGGAGTAAGTCGACCACTATATAGTTGACTAAACCAAAAATCAGGAAAACTTTTGCCAGAGTATCCTCTACAAAATGAGCATATGAACAGTGTCAAAATATCATAAAACTACAAGTACTGACATGCTTATGTGCATAATGAATCACTAACTTCACTACATATAATCAGTTACCCAATAGATGTTGGAAATTTAGTAGGCCCATAACTAATACCATAGGTCCAAGATCTACAACATAGATTTCAACAATCTTCTTGTATTGACAAAACATGAACATACCACATTTAATCATACAAATGATGAGACAAAGATAGAGAGATGTTGGAATACAATATCATATTGTACATTATGCCATGGTCAAATTTTGTTCAGATCATAGGTTATGTAGTAGTCCTTATTACTACTTGTACAACCAAAAAGCGTTGGCAGCATGGATAGCACAGCACAATACTAGACAACCCACCTGAGTTCGAATCTCCAACACGCGTGAATATTCATTTTTTGACCATGCTTTTCAAATAAAAGCACAAACGAAGGAGCGACAGATTCCCGATGGCGACGCGACTTGTTTTTTTATTGAAGATCCTAGCGATCGTAGTTTTTTGGATCATTATGCTTTTGGAGAAGCTTTTCAAGGTACAATCAATCCTATATAAGAATCATTGTAATTATTCTTCACCTATTTCAACACAAGCTTTGGAGCTTGGACCTCAATAGAGGTGGTGCTTCTTAGCACATGGGGCAGCCATGGTGCTATCTTGGAGCATGTTGAGGTGCAGCTATGGAGTTCTTCTTGGAGAAGAAGAGTGTACTCACACTCTTGCTTATGGAGAGGACTTGCCTATCAGTAGCTTGGTGGTGTGGATCAGCCATTCACATGATGTATTTAAAGGTTTTCTTCTACATGAAGATTTCGGTTTACTTCAAAGACATTGGATGGTGGTTAACATAAGATTTGCATCTTATGTTAAGAATTCAGGTACATATTCTCTTTATGCACACAGGTACTACTTGGATTTTATGGAGGCAGTAACATCCATATCAGGAGCAGTCCTATTCGACATAGGTACAAGAGAATCAGTACATGTATGCTTTATGCATATTTGGATGAGGTGTTAGAGAAGATATGTTCATATGAGTTTGAGGATTTTTGGCAGCAAACTTGTTAGCATTCTTTGCTACTTTTGTAAGTATGTGATCTTTTCACACCTGTGTCTAACTTAGGATCTTCCATAGCCTAAGGTTAGATGAGGGTTTGTTGGTTATCAGTTTTAGACTGATCCTTCCTCTTTCTATCACTCATATACACTCTTCTACAGCCTATCAGGTCACACATCTCATGTATATTCAGATTTCTGTCCATACATCTGAATATGTTTGTTACATTTGTACATTCACTCATCCATCTATTTCTGTTCGCATAGAGTGGTTGAGAGTTTTGCTCCCACATTGTACATTGAACATTGGTATATATGATAGTGTGAGTAAGCCTTGGCTTACGTAACACTTTACACATGTTGTCTAATCTTTCTCTATCTTTGTCTCATCATTTGTATGATTAAGTGTGGTATGTTCATGGTTTGTCAATATTGGAAGATTGCTGGAATTAATGTTGTAAATTTTGGACCTATGGAACCTTGGACCTGTGGTATTAGTAATGGGCCTACTAAATTTCCAACATTTGGTATCAGAGCTTTAGGGCTTTGGCATTAGTGCATTCAGGCTCTCAGATTTCCAGGTTTCCAATCTTCCAGGTTTACAACATATGATTTAAGAGCATCGTTTAATATTTGACATTTGACATGCACACTTAATCTAGATGAGTAGATATTTGAGAATTAAACAATTCAGTAACATGTGTATTCATCAGTGTGGAGTATGAAGTTGATGATCTGTTAGCAGCTGAATACTTTTGGAAGAGTATGTAAATACTTTACAGAAGTATTGTTTGAAGACCAAGACTTGATGAAGAGAAGGCTACTTCAAATTCAAGGAAGAACAATGGTTTGGAGAAGATGAAGGAATCATATCAACATGAAATCACAGGTATCAGTTTCTACTATCAGATTATCATTTGCATGTCATGTCTTAGAAGAATAGTTATGAAGAGATTTGAAGGATTCAAGGAGTGCTTTTAAACACTTTCATTATTTGAAAGTTAAAGGCTACATCAAAACAGGTATCTAGAGGTTTTTCTAGAGAGTTTTGAAGATCTCTTTCATGGCAAGAAAGCTCATCTAAGATGACAAATTTGGAGATGGGATGAGTTTTTTTTCAACCAATTTTTTGTTGTAAGTTGGTTGGATATCCAGGTACAAAATTTGATCTAGAGAGGTAACTCTAGAAAGGTAATGCATCATTCAGACAAAAGATTGGTGAATTTAGTAATTTCAGACATTTGAAGCAGAATATTAATTCAGGAGATATGAGGAGATGATAAAACATGATTCTATGTTCACTTCTATTTGTATACCATGTTTGTTTTGTCTCTTACTCTTAGTACTAGATAAAGAGAAAAGTTCATTTGAAGAAGTCAAGTGTGCTTGCTACTTCAAGATGAAGAGAACAAAAGGTATGGAAGAGAAGTTTGAAGATGTCAACATCATCATCAGGTGGAAGAAAGATGCAGAAGAAGAAAGTGCATCATTTCCAAAAGAAAAGTAAGGCTTCCTTTTCTCATATATTTTCCATATACTTTTCTTACTTTATCCTCTACATCCAAAGACAAGTCTACGAGAACATCTTGTGTGAAGAAAGTTTAAAGAAGAACCAGTTTCTTGTTTTGCATAATACTTGGTCATGATTTAGTAGATTTGGCAAAGAATTACATTGAGAGAAAGAAAAGCAGCAAATATATGTTTTGACTCATATATGTATGAGTTATGTTTTAGTTGAAGATTTTTAGTAGGCAGCTTATATGTCCCCTCAAAGAATTCTTGAAGTGTCAATTCAGAGCTACTTGGTATATGACAAGTTGCAGAGAAGTATATTTTTTCTTTATCTAACTCTTGAGGTAAAAGAGTTTTTTATAGCAGATGTTAAAGACTTGGGTTGAGGTTTTTTGTTTGAAAAGGTTACCTAATATTCAAAATTTCAAAAAACTTCAGAAAATTCAGGTTTTTGATGTACTAGTCAGTTGAAGAATCTACTTTCTATGATTGTATTCATTTTTGGATACATGCTTGTATTCAAAAATATGTTCCATAAGATCCTATCACTTGAATGAGAAGTGGAGTTAGCCAAAAGAAAGTCAAGAAAATACTATCATATTTCACCCGAGTAGAATATGAAAAGATGAAGTATCAACTTGCAGCTTTTGGAGTTCAAGAAAATACTATCACATTTCACCCGAGTAGAATATGAAAAGATGAAGTATCAACTTGCAGCTTTTGGAGTTCTCAAGGTGAGAAGTTTGTCCACTTATGTTTCAAGTAGGAGTTGCAGATTCTTGGAAAGGATTTGGTTAAAGAAAAGTTTTACAAGTTTATGTGAAAAGCATGGACACTTAGAGACATTGAGGTAGCAAATCAAACATTCAGTCATGAGGGTTTGATAAGAGCAGATTCTACATAGGTATTTTGTTGGAGAGATCATTGATCTTGGATGATCTTGTATGTTCTTGTATGATCTTGATAGATTTAGAGAGATCTTGAAGATCTTAAGTATTTATGAGTCAATTGTCTATCCTTTGTTTATAAGGTTCTTAGCATTGGAAGAACTAAGTCAAAGATTCAGGTTCTATCAGATTTGTGTTACAGAGAGATAGAAGAAGATACTTGTTATGTTGCACAAAGGTTATGAATTCTAAAATACTTTCAGCAAGGTTTTTATATAGATCAGCTAACCTTATTCTAGATTTTGGGAAGCTAAGGAGTAAAACAGTTAAAGACATTAGCATCTGCAGTGCTAATAAAAAGGATTCAGAATTTTCGTCTCAAGACACAGGTATTGATATTAAGGAAGCAATGCTAAATCATTGAAGATCAGATTTACTGAAAAAAGAAGGACGTCCAAGTTTTCATAAAGTCTGATATACCTTCAAGAATACTGGATACTCTTGTTAAGTCATCTAGGGGGGCGATGAAACATGAAGACTTATTTTCAGCCATATATGAAAAAATACAGAGTCATATCTACAGGTATTCCTATATTTCCTTTGTCAGGTTCTCTTTATGTTCCAGCTTTGAAAGAAGAAGGAAGAAAGAGAATGTGTAGAGAAAGTTCCTGTTAGGTGTTCGTGTTCAGGAGAAGGTTCCAGAGTTCTATTGAAGAGAATCTTGATATTTCAGAGAGGTATATTTTAGAGGTGCGCACATTTATGTTTATACCAGATTCTGAAGGAAAGAGGTATGAAGGATTTACCCATTAAACAAGGATGAAGACATGATGACATCATAGACATGATATTTTGATGAGACTCATAAGTTGAGTTGAGTTGACTTGACTTGAGTACAGTCAGAGATGAACCAGTAGTATTCATAATACACTAAGTTGTGAGTTATCAATCAAAGGTTCCAGGATTCAATTCTTGATTATGCTTAGTATATCTATATGACACAACAGAAGTACGTTGAGAAACCTTTTTTAAGGTAAATGCAAATATGTGGATCCTAGTGTATGTTTTCAAGTTTGAGAAGACTGAAGATAGCAGGTTCCGAGTCAGTACATGCTATATTTGTTGTCAAGCAGTGATTGCTTGATGTGTACACTATTGGATATTTAGTTTGCATATTTTCTCAAGTATTATGGTTCATATTCAGCAAGTTCAAGTTTGAAGGAAAGCCAAATTCAGTTTTGAAGAAGACTTTTGAAGAAAAGATTTGAAGGTCAATTCGGGAGTACTAGTTTGCAAATGAAGGAAGTTTGCAGATCCAATTCAGATTGTATCAATATGACATTGCAGGGGGGATTGTTGGAATACAATCTCATATTGTACATTATCCCATGGTCAAATTTTGTTCAGATTATAGGTTGTGTAGTAGTCCTTATTACTACTTGTACAACCAAAAAGCTCCGGTAGTGTGGATAGCACAACACACTCTTAGACAACCTACCTGAGTTTGAATCTCTTCTACAGCAACACACGCGAAGATTCTTTTTTTTACCATACTTCTCAAATTAAAGCACAAACGAATGAGCGACAGATTTTCGATGGCGACGTGATTTGTTTTTTTATTAAAGATACTAGCAATCGTAGTTTTTTAGATCATTATGCTTTTGGAGAAGCTTTTCAAGGTGTAATCAATCCTATATAAGAAGCCATTGGCTCATTGTAATTATCCTTCACCTATTTCCACACAAGCTTTGGAGCTTGGACCTCCATAGAGGTGGTGCTTCTTAGCACATGGGGAAGCCATGGTGCTATCTTGGAGCATGTTGAGGAGCAGCTATGGAGTTCTTCTTGGAGAAAAAGAGTGTGATCACACTCTTGCTTATGGAGAGGACTTGCCCATCAGGAGCTTGGTGGTGTGGATCACCCATTCACATGATGTATTTAAAGATTATCTTCTACATGAAGATTTCGGTTTACTTCAAAGACATTGGATGGTGGTTAACATAAGATTTGCATTTTATGTTAAGAATTCAGGTACATATTCTCTTTATGCACACAGGTACTACTTGGAGTTTATGGAGGCAGTAACATCCATATCAGGAGGATTCCTATTTGGCATAGCTACAAGAGAATCAGTACATGTATGCTTTATGCATATTTGGATGAGGTGTTAGAGAAGATATGTTCATATGAGTTTGAGGATTTCTGGCAGCAAACTTGTTAGCATTCTTTGCTACTTTTGTAAGTATGTGATCTTTTCACACACGTGTCTAACTTAGGGTCTTCCATAGCCTAAGGTTAGATGAGGGTTTGTTGATTATCAGTTTTAGACTGATCCTTCCTCTTTCTATCACTCATATACACTCTTCTACAATCTATCAGGTCAGACATCTCATGTTTCAGATTTCTGTCCATACATCTGAATATGTTTGTTACATTCGTACATTCACTCATCCATCTATTTCTGTTCACATAGAGTGGTTGAGAGTTTTGCTCCCACATTGTAGATTGAAAATTGGTATATATGATAGTGTGAGTAAGCCTTGGCTTACATAACACTTTACACATGTTGTCTAATCTTTCTCTATCTTTGTCTCAACATTTGTATGATTACGTGTGTTATGTTCGTGGTTTGTCAATATTGGAAGATTGTTGGAATTAATGTTGTAAATCCTGGACCTATGGAACCTTGGACCTGTGGTATTAGTAATGGGCCTACTAAATTTCCAACAAGAGAGACTAGATAACATGTGTAAAGTGTTACGTAAGCCACTGCTTACTCACACTATCATATATACCAATGTTAATGTACAATGTGGGAGCAAAACTCTCAACCACTCTATGTGAACAGTAATAGATGGATGAATGAATGTACAAATGTAACAAACATATTTAGATGTATGGATAGAAATCTCAATATATATGAGATATGTGACCTAATAGGTTGTAGAAGAGTGAATATGAGTGACAGAAAGAGGAAGGATCACTCTAAAACTGATAATCAACAAACCCTCATCTACCCTTAGGCTATGGAAGACCCTAAGTAAGACATGTGTGTGAAAAGATCACATACTTACAAAAGTAGCAAAGAATGCTAACAAGTTTGCTGCCAGAAATCCTCAAACTCATATGAACATATCTTCTCTAACACCTCATCCAAATATGCATAAAGCATATACGTACTAAGTCTCTTGTACCTATGCCGAATAGGACTCCTCCTGATATGAATGCCACTGCCTCCATATACTCCAAGTAGTACCTGTGTGCATAAAAAGAATATGTACCTGAATTCTTCACATAAGATGTAAATTTTATGTTAACCACCATCCAATGTCTTTGAGGTAACCTGAAATCTTCATGTAGAAGACAATCTTCAAATACATCATGTGAATGGTCAATCCACACGACCAAGCTGCTAATAGATAAGTCCTCTTCATAAGCAAGAGTGTGAGCACACTCTTCTTCTCCAAGAAGAACTGCATAGCCGCTCCTCAACATGCTCCAAGATAGCACCATGGCTGCCCATGTGCTAACAAGCACCACCTCTATTGAGGGACCAAGCTTCCAAAGCTTGTGTTGAAATAGGTGAAGGATACTAAACAATAAGCCAAGCTCTTGTTAGCCTTGAGTATATCTTGAAAATCACCTCCAATAAAGCAATCGCTCCAATAAAGCAAAAATAAATCTCGCATCAGAAACCGTGATCGCACCGTCCGTCCATTAGTTCGTGTGAGTTTTTAATCAATCAAAAAACACTTTTTGCTACTACGCACTGCCGAGTGTTGTCCATGGGATTTAAACCTAGGTGGGTGCTTTCAAAGACAAACATCGTAGCCACGAGGCCTTGCGCCTTTAGTTGTAGAGAGTACTAAACCTGTCGTTATTGCATCTGTATACTATGAGCACGATGGACCAATGGGACATTGAATCCATGTTTTCCAACAATCCCCTCTGCAATGTCATATTGGTACAAAATGAACTAAACATGAAACTTCATTCATCTGCAAACTTCATAAGCTTCAAACTTGTACTCCGGAATTGACCTTCAAATCTTTTCTTCAAAAGTCTTCTTCAAAATTGAATTTGATTTTTCTTCAAACTTCAAAAACTTGAACTTGTTGAATATGAACCATAATACCTGAGAAAATATGCAAACGAGATATTCAATAGTGCACACATCAAGTAATCAATGCTTGACAACAAATGTTGCAAGTATTGAGTGTGAACCTGCTATCTCCTGTCTTCTCAAACGTGAAAACATACACTAGAATCCACAAATTTTCATTTACCTTACAAAAAGGTTTCTCAACGTACTTCTGTTGTGTCATGTAGATACACTAAACATAATCAAGAACTGAATCCTGGAACCTATGACTGACAACTCACAACTTAGTGTATTATGAACATTGCTGGTTCATCTCTGACTGTACTCAAGCCAAGTCAACTCAAATGAACTGAAATCAATTTAAATCAACTAAAATCAACTCATGAGTCTTATCAAAAAATCTATGATGTCATCGTGTCTTCATCCTTGTTCAATCTGTAAATCCTTCATACCTCTTTCCTTCAGAATTTGGTATAAACATATATGTGCACAACTCTAAAACATACCTTTCTGAAATATCAAATTTCTCTTCAATAGAACTCTAGAACCTTCTCCTGAATAGGAACATCCTAGCAGGAACTTTCTCCAGACATTCTCCTTCTTCCTTCTTCTTTCAAAGCTGGAACATAAAGAGAACCTGACCAAGGAAATATAGGAATACCTGTAGGTATGATTTTGCATTCTTTCACCTATGGCTGAAAATAAGTCTTCATGTGTAATCACTCCTTGGATGATTTAACACTAGTATCCAGAATTCTTCAAATATATCAGACTTTATGAAATCTGGAACATCTTCCTTCTTTCAATAAATCTATCCTTCAGTGATCAATAATTGTATCTGAAACAAAATCTCTGAACTCTTTTTATTAGCACTACAGTTGCCAATAGCTTTCACTGTCACTCCTCAGCTTTCCATATTATAGAATAGGATAGCTGACCCTAACATAACAAAACCTTGCTGAAAGCATTTTAGGATCCATAATCTTCTATAACATAACAAGTATCTTCTTCTATTCTTCTGCTCTCATCAAACCTTCATGACTGAATGTTTGATTTGTTACCTGAATGTCTCTAAGTGTCCATGCTTCTCACATAAAGTTGTAAAACTATTCTTCAAACAAATCCTTCCCAAGAATCTGCAACTCCTACTTGAAACATAAGTGGACAAACTTCTCATCTTGAGAACTCCAAAAGTTGCAAGTTGATACTTCATATCTTCATATTCTACCTGGGTGAAATGTGATAGTACCTGCTTGATTTTATTTTGGCTAACTCTACTTCACAATCAAGTGATAGGATCTGATGGAACACCTTTTTGAATACAAGCATGTATCCAAAAGTCTAGAAAATCATAGAAAGTAGATTCTTCAATTGACTAGTATATCAAAAATCTGAATTTTCTGGAGTTTTCTAAAAATACTGAATATGAGGCAACTTTTCCAAAAATAAAACCTCTCTTCAAGTCTCCAACATCTTCTACAAATACTCTTTTACCTCAAGAGTTGGATAAAGAATAAATATACTTCTCTACAACTTGTCATATACCAAGTAGCTTTGTATTGACACTCCAAGAATTCTTTGAGGGAACTTATCAGATGTCTGCTCAAAATCTTCAACTTATATATAACTCATACATATGAGT
Organism: Ceratopteris richardii; assembly: GCA_020310875.1. NCBI lineage: Eukaryota > Viridiplantae > Streptophyta > Polypodiopsida > Polypodiales > Pteridaceae > Ceratopteris > Ceratopteris richardii. Next base: position 124,443,135 of record CM035419.1, read on the forward strand.
TAAAACATACAAGTTGTCTTCAAAATCTGCTGCTTTTCTTTCTCTCAATGCAATTCTTTGTCAAATCTACTAAATCATGACCAAGTATAATGCAAAACAAGAAACTGCTTCTTCTTTAGACTATCTTCATACAAGATGTTCTCGTAGACTTGTCTTTGGATGTAGAGGATAAAAAAGGAAAAGTATATGGAATATATATGAGAAAAGGAAGTCTTACTTTTCTTTTGGAATGATGGACTTTCTTATTCTGCATCTTTCTTCCACCTGATGATGATGTCAACATCTTCAAACTTCTCTTCCATACCTTTTGTTCTCTTCATCTTAAAGTAGCAAGCACTCTTGTCTTCTTCAAATGAACATTTCTCTTCCTCTAGTGCTAAGATAAGAGACAAAACAAACATGGTATACAATGGAAGTGAATATAGAATCATGTATTCCCATCTCCTCATATCTCTGAATCAAAACTCTGCTTCAACTAACTAATATGATTGAATTCACCAACCTTTTGTCTGAATGATGAATTACCTTTCTAGATACCTAGATCACATTTTGTATCTAGATAAAAACCTTCCAACCAACTTACAAGATTGGATGAAAAAAAAACTGATGCTCTCCACATTTGTCTTCTTAGATGAGCTTTCTTGCCATGAAAGAGATCTTTCAAAACTCTCTAGAAAAAACTCTAGATACCTGTTTTGATGTAGCCTTTAACTTTCAAATGATGAAAGTGTAAAAAAACATTCCTTGAATCCTTCAAATCTCTTCATTACTTCTCTTCTAAGACATGACCTGCAAATGATAATATGATAGTAGAAACTCATACCTGTGATTTGATGTTGATCTGATTCCTTCATCTTCTCCAAACCACTGTTCTTCCTTGAATTTGAAGAAGCCTTCTCTTCATCAAGTCTTGGTCTTCAAACAATACTTCTGTAAAGTATTTGCATACTTTTCCAAAAGTATTCGACTGCTAACAGATCATCAACTTCATACTCCACACTGATGAATAAATATGTGACTGAATCGTCTAATTCTGAAATCTCTACTCATCTAGATTAAGTGTGTATGTCAAATGACAAATGTTAGAAGATGCTCTTAAATCTTATGTTGTAAACCTGGAAGTCTGGGAACCTGGGAATCTGAGAGCCTGAATGATCTGATGCCAAAGCCCTAAAGCTCTGATACCAAATGTTGGAAATTTAGTAGGTCCATAACTAATACCACAGGTCCAAGTTCCATAGGTCTAGGATCTACAACAAAGATTTCATCAATCTTCTTGTATTGACAAAACATGAACATACCACATTTAATCATACAAATGATGAGATAAAGATAGAGAGAGACTAGATAGCATGTCTAAAGTGTTACGTAAGCCACCGCTTACTCACACTATCATATATACCAATGTTCAATGTACAATGAGGGAGCAAAACTCTCAACCACTCTATGTGAACAATAATAGATGGATGAGTGAATGTACAAATGTAACAAACATATTCAGATGTATGGACAGAAATCTGAATATATATGAGATGTGTGACCTAATAGGTTGTAGAAGAGTGAATATGAGTGGCAGAAAGAGGAAGGATCAGTCTAAAACTGATAATCAACAAACTCTCATCTAACCTTGGGCTATGGAAGACCCTAAGTAAGACGTGTGTGAAAAGATCACATACTTATAAAAGTAGCAAAGAATGCTTACAAGTTTGTTGCCAGAAATCTGCAAACTCATATGAACATATCTTCTCTAACACCTCATCCAAATATGCATAAAGCATATACGTACTGATTCTCTTGTACCTATGCCGAATAGGACTCCTCCTGATATGAATGCCACTGCCTCCATATACTCCAAGTAGTACTTGTGTGCATAAAGAGAATAAGTACCTGAATTCTTAACATAAGATGTAAATCTTATGTTAACCACCATGCAATGTCTTTGAGGTAACCCGAAATCTTCATGTAGAAGACAATCTTCAAATACATCATGCTCCTCAACATGCTCCAAGATAGCACCATGGCTACCCCATGTGCTAAGAGGCACCACCTCTATTGAGGGACCAAGCTTCCAAAGCTTGTGTTGAAATAGGTGAAGGATACTAAACAATAAGCCAAGCTCTTGTTATATAGCCTTGAGTATATCTTGAAAAGCACCTCCACTAAAGCAATCGCTCCAATAAAGCAAAAATAAATCTCGCATCGGAAACCGTGATCGGCGTCCGCCCATTAGTTCGTGTGAGTTTTTAATAAATCAAAAAACACTTTTTGCTGCAATGCGCTACCGAGTGCTGTCCGTGGGACTTGAACCTAGGTGGGTGCTTTCACAGACAAACGCCGTAGCCACGAGGCCTTGCACCTTTAGTTGTAGAGAGTCTTAAACATGTAGCTAATCCATCTGTATACTGTGAGCATGATGGACCAATGGGACATTGAATCCATGTTTTCCAACAATAGAAGCCAACTAAGCTTATCGAGCACCTATAAACAACTATCATACATCTCCTATGATGAGGCTACGTAAGTCTTCCACCTGTATCACCGAAGAGACCCCAACATCTGGGTGTCTCCCAGTTAAGAAAACCTCACCACAACCCTCTTTATCAAACATAAAAGGCTTTATGCAAAAACGTAACCGCTATATCAATGACCACATGGACGTACATAAGCGATATCCATAGAAGCGTACAAGGTGTGTGTGTGTGTGTGCTCAATATATGCAGTAAAATGACACAAAAAAGGATGAATGCATAGCCCAAAAACTAGCCAACAACACCTGCAAGTGTCTGTCAACTTTGATGTTTTATGCTCAAAAACATGCATAAATTTGAAGCGTCTGCTCCCACCAAAACTGAAAACCTTTCAGGACACATGTATTTTTATGAGTGTGGCTGAAAACACAGCCCCAAAGGTTGATATTTATTGTCGGAGAAGTAGAAAGAATACTCTTCTTGATTTTCTTGGACCTGTGTGAAGAGAACTATGTGCGAAAGACTCCAAAATGGCTCCAAAAGACACCCCAAAAATGCTTCAAAAACAAGCTTTGAAAGCAAAGAATGAAGCTTTGAGGGACCAAAACATGTTCAAGGTGATGTTAAGCTTAGTCTTTCCCCTTCTTTAGACACCACAAAAGTGTAGCATAGTGGCAAGAGATTTCCACGGTTAAGCAAGCTCTGGGGGGAACAATACTAGGATGGGTGACCTCTTGAGAAGTACCGAGAACCTCTATCTTCCTTGATCATTCAGGTCCTCACTCGCGCACAGCCAATGGCGCCAATGGTGACTTCAGTGACTGAGATGACAAGGTACGCCAAGGTCTATGCCTTGGTCGCCACCTTAGTCGTAAGCCTTGGAGAAATCCGGGGGGGGGGGGGGGGGTGAAGTATTTTGATGGCGATGCACCACAGTGTGGTCTCCTTCTGGAGAGCTCCATGATATCCTCAGAGTAGAAAACTGAGATCCTAGGGCGACACACGATACTCCGCACAAAGGCTGTAGAAGACACAAAAAAACACAATACACAAGGACCACGAAGACAAACTTTTTAGGTCTTACAAATGTGGTCAAACTCACTTTTATGTGCATTCAAAAAATATCAAATATCAAAAGTGTGAATTGGATACATGCAAAAAGTAGATTTTTGGCGCTCCTTTAAAAGTTTTGTTTTTACTGAGTACTTTTTCTAAGGCCGCAACAAGACAAAATAGGATCCAGTGTACATGAGAAGAGTAATTGAAGTTCAAAGGCATCATAAGGAATGGAAAGTGTGTGTTCCAGAGAATGGAAAGTTAGGTGCATATTCAAAGCCAAGATTTTGGACACACATGCGAAAAGAACCTATATCTATGCATGGTTGGAAAAGAGGTGCACAAGTGATCCACATACGATCACTGGGTGTATCAAGGTGAAAGGGTGCACAAATAATGCACAAAGTGTATGCTAACAATTTCCCTTTGGTGGAGTTTAATTGTGGATTTTGAAAGGGTTTTGAAATACTTCTAAAGGTTTGGTGTGAATTTTGGAAATCTCAAATGTCAAAAATGCAAGATGGATATGTGCAAGAAGTACATCTTTTTGCCTCCCATTAGAAACTTTGTTTGAATTGAATACTTTTCCTAAGATCACTACATGAGAAAACAAAATACAATTAGAGTGTACATAGGAAGAGCACTTGAAGTTCAAAGGCATCATAAAGAATACAAGAATTTGGGAAGTGTGTGTGCCCAAGAGTGGGAAAGTGGGCTGCATATCCAAGCCAAGATCTTGGATACACATGGGAAAATAGGAAGTGAAGGGTGCCCACACATAGGTGAGTTAGCAAGAAAAGGAAGAGAGAGTGAGAAAAAGCATATGCTAAGTGTAGGAATGGAGAAGAGTTGTAAGAGGATGTAGAGAATCCTCCGATAGAGTCTTTGCCAAGAGTTAGAGAGTTCAAGTGAAGTGAAGAGGGAATAGTATACCCTCTACTATGCATTTTTTGCTATAGGCCCAACATTATCCAAGAGAATAAAAACTAGTGTGGCTAGAGTTCTACTAAAGGAGGAGTTTGAGGTCCTCAATGCAAGAGTGAGAAATACTTCATCTTGAGAGGATTCTTCAGTGCAAGGGTGCAGAGAGGCAAGCCAATTAGTCAAGGTGAAGAGGCTGTACAAAAAATGGTATACCTACAAGTATAGTGCTTGGAAGTACGTTTGTTGTCCTTTTTTGTACTCTTTTGTCTTAAGGTGTATTATGCAAGAAGTGAAGGCATGTTATTTATCTAGTTTGTTTCATAAAGATTGTAACACTTTTGCATTAATCAAGTGAAGAGTACTTTTGGGAACTATGTGTGTTCATTTTCTCCTCTACAAACACTCAAGCTCCCTTTCTTCAAAGGAACATACTATTTCTTAGAATCTTTTCCCTTATTATTAGTCAAAGCTATAAGAGATAATCGCAAAAAAGTACTTTTTTATGACACTTCAAATTCCAAGCATTCACACAAGGTAGAAAACATAGGGAACATGTTCCCAAGGAGGCATCTACTAGAGCCAAAAAACCACTTTCCCTAGTTCATATGGACCTTTGTGGACCTCTGAATGCCCCTTCTCTTAGTGGGGCAGTGCACTTTATCTTTTGATTGATGATCGCACTAGATTTATTTGGGTATATTTATTCAAGATAAAATTTGAAGCATTCTCAAAATTCAAGGAATGGATATAAGTGGAGAATAAGCCATCCACCTTGTTAAAGACCATACATTTAGATGATGATGGATAACTTTGGGATCATGAGTTTGGTAACTTCGTTAAACAAAAGGGTATCAAATATCAAGTAACACAATCTCATACTCTACTCAGAGGTTGCAAAAATAAAGAAATGGCTAGGACTATGCTCATCAACAATAATCTACCCTTCAAGTTTTGGGTAGAAGCCATTCACTGTTATGCACATCCTCAATCAAGGCTCTGCAAATGCACTTTCCAAAATGACACCTTTTGAGGATTATCATTGAAGTAATCCCAATGTGAAATACTTTTGTCTCTTCGGTAGTGATGCATATGTGCACATACCTAAGGAAAACTAACGTAAGCTTGCTTATAAGTCAAAGAAGCATCCTTCTATTGGATATAGTGAGCAATCCACATGCTACTTGTTGGATATATTGTATGATTTTGAATATCACAAAATCACCATTTCAAAGTATGTTATCATTGATGAACATTCCAAGTACTCAACATTTCAACCACTTGACTCTAGCCCACCTATCTACGCTTCAGTGGGGGATTGAGTTCTCTCTATACCAGGCTTAGAATCTAGGAATTCTAAACAACCAAGAATATCTCAAAGACTTATAGAGAAAATTCGCTTGGTAAACTATCCATTAATGCATAAAATTTAAGAGATAGTTAAGCCATCCTCATATAGAGAAGCTAAACGACAACTTCAATGGGAAGAAACTATGAAATCAGAGATCCAAGCCATTGAAGATAACAAAACTTGGACTCTTACCTGTAGACCATCAAATCAACAAGTTATTGGAGTCAAATGTATCTATAAGATCAAATATAAATTATATGGACCCATAGAAAAGTATAAAGTGTGCTTGGTAGCTAAGGGATACAAACAAATACAAGGCATCGACTATGAAGAAACCTTTGCTACAAAAATAAGACTTATGATGATTCACATAGTGCTTGTATTAGCTGCTCACTTCAAGTGTCGAACGTATCAATTAGATATCATCTAAATGGTGATCTTCAAGAAGAAGTGTATGTAGAGCAACCACAAGGTTTCAAATTCAAAGGCAAAGAAGATCAACCGTATCTACTTCACAAAGCTCTCTATGGGCTGAAGCCACAAAAATATTGACACCTTCTTTGAAACTCATGACTTTCATCAACGTTCTATAGATGCCCCTATATATTTATCAAAAGGATTCAACCATTGTTATTCTCACACTATATGTAGATGATCTCATCTTGACTAGATCACTTCAAATTGCATATAGCTTCTTATGTCACATCTTCATCAGGAATATTCCATCGCATATGTTGGTCTACTAAATTACATCTTAGGCATGGATTTTCGGAAATTACACGAAGGTATATTTCTTTCACAAGAAAAATACTAATTTGATTTACTTTTCAAGTATAACATGAACTACAATCTCTCCATTTCTATATCTTTGGATCCTAGAACTAAGCTCACATTGGAGGACACTACCCCAATGGTTGATGTGCATGATTATTGATAGCTTTTTGGCTCTTTAATTTTCTTATCCAACACTAGGCTAGATATCTCTTATGTAGTAGGTGTTCTCACTCAATTATCCCATAAGCCTTATCAAAAACATTGATGTGTACAGAGGGTTCATCGGTCTATTTAGTTAAATTTTGATTGGGTTGGAGATTGAGATGATCAATTTTCCACTTTAGGATATATGTTCTTGATTTGCTTAGACCTATGCCTTGAGCAAGTAAGAGGTAGCAAACAATCGCATTTTCATCCAACAAAGTCCGGTATCGAGCATCATATTTTGTAGCATTTGAAGATGTTTGGATTTGATATTTATTATTTGACATTGGTTTTTTTGGAAGAATCACCTACATGAATGAAGATTGCTATTCTTTCTACCTTACCCATTGCCAAGAATCCAATGATTCATGCTCGAAAAAAGGATATTGAGATCCAATACCATTTCATTCTAGAGAAGATCTCTTTATATGAGATATCTTTGGAGCAATGCATCTCACAAGAGAATTCGGAGGACATGTTCACATAGGCTCTACCTCCACTTCTGCTCCAATGCTTGATAGATCTCTACAACATCCAACCTCTCCAAAATGGAGTTGCATAGGGGTTGTTGAAGAAATAATATCCTATTCTTTAATATTTCCATCCATTTATCTATTGTAGCTCATTTCTATAAGAAAATCTCCATGTTGTATTCCTTTATTCCTATTTGGGACACTTTCCAAGTAGTTTTTAGCTTTATATGCACTCCTTCAAGCGCAATTATCCCACATATTGTGTAGTTTGATAGCCTCCTCCAAATCTATATAAGAAGGGCTTCTTTCCCACTTTTGTACTTGGTTAGAAGTTTGAGAGATCACTCCATGGCCTGCTCAACCTATTGAGAAGATAGCAGATCACAGTCGAGGGCCAAGTACTCCTATTGAGCAACTCATTAAAGATGAATTCCCAAAGTTTTGGAGTGATTGGATGGCCTTCTACTCGAATTTCCTATTAGAAGAGTGGAACCTAACCCAAAAATTAAACCTAAAATTTCTAGAAAATTTGTTTTCCACCCATGAATCAGAACAACCAACAGAATTAGCAAATACCCATGAATCAGATCAACCAGCAGAATTAATAGATACCCTTGAATCAAAACAACCAGTAGACCCAAATAAAAAACTCATGGAAGATACACAAAATAAGCAACAAGTATGATCACTGGGAGGTCAACGGAGACAACCAACATTGATTTCTAAACAAGGAATACAAGTAGATCCTGATAAAGTATATGTTATCCTAAATGCACCACCTCCCAATAAATCCTGAGGAAGTTATGTGTTTTCTAGGCCAAATCCACTGGCATGGCTGGCATCGTCGATGGTTGGCTCATTTGACTATCCCCCTCATCCGATTGACCATTGTGTCTCCTCGTCAGTTCGGCTGGACTGAAGAATGCCAGCTCGATTTTGAGCACTTCAAAACTCTTCTTATGCAAGCTCTAATCCTACATGCATTGAATTGACAATCGCCTTTTCATGATTTTGTTGACACTTCAGATATTGCCATAGGGAATGGCTTGATGCAACGCCAGGATAAGTGGTACCACTCCATATACTATGCGAGTCGTTGCCTTGCTCAAGCTCAATGAAATTACTCTGTCACTGAGCAAGAGCGTTTGGGGTAGACTCCATCAAAAGTTTCGGCATTATTTATTAGGCTACAAGTTTACCTTTCATGTGGATCATTCTACTCTAGTATACCTAGTGCGGCAACAACATCTAGGAGGCCATTTGGCTTTCTGGGTTTTACTTTTACAAGAATTTGATTATGATGTTGTTCACCGTCTGGGCTCTTCACATACCATTGTAGACTTTTTATCCCGGTTGGATTTCGATGAAGCTCCAGTAGGGCTTGATGATTCTTCTCCAACAATTTATATGACCACAACTCCTAGCTCATCGATAACACCTTTATCGATTGCTGATTCCTACTACAATATGTTGATACTCTTTCTTACTACGGGATGTCCACTTGATTCCGTCTCCAATGCTGCTCACCAACTATTTATAGCAGACAATTTCGTATTATCAATTGTGAGCTATATTATGCCGACCCTTCGGGTGCTTGGCTATGATGTATTCCTATGCACAAAGTCCCCTCAGTGATCTTCATGGCTCATTCTCTCCCATCTGGTGGACATTTCTCCGCGGACTTGACCTACTAGAAGATTTTGCAGAGTGGCTTATGGTGGCCCACCATGCAACGTGATATCCATGGTTATGTTAAACACTGTGATGCTTGTCAATGCACTGGTCGACCCTTACATTGGCATTATTTTCCGCTTCAACCTGTTTTGCCATTGGAACCCTTCCTAAGTGGGGGCTAGATTTTGTTGGACCTATTTCTCCACTAGCCATTTCAATCAATAACATATATATCTTAACATGTACTGATTATGCAACTCGTTGGGTTGAGGCCTGGGCTGGTCGCTCAACAATGGCTCGAGTTATGGCCAAACGCTTCACCCATGATGTTTTTTTGAGGTTCGGTTTACCTTTGGAAATTTTTTTGTGACCAAGGAACACTTTTTGCCAACACCCTTATGCAGACTTTAACTCAAACTTTCAATATTTTTCATAAATTTAGCTCTACTTATTAGTTGTGTGCCAAAAGCTTGGCTGATAGCACTAACAAAACTTTGCTCACAATGCTTAAAAATTTGATCCTGGGCTATCTTGAAGAGTGGGATCAGTTGCTCCTTTCTGTTCTCTGGGCTTATAGGACCACTTTTAAAGTGTCTACAAGATATACACCATTTAAGTTAGCCTATAGATTTGAAGCTATTACTCTAATGGAACTGGTGGTGCCCAGCTTATGTGTTCCCCTTGAAATGAAATTAGTATCGGCTGACTCTCTTTATGCTCACCTCAATGACTTGCGCTCCCTAGATGAGCAACGATTTGAAAGTTTTATTGTTGCAAGAAGTCCTGCTTTGGTAGGCTAGGACTCATGATCGCTTCTTGCGGACTCCTGTTTTTGAAGTGGGACAATTGGTCTTGTTTTATAATGCTAAGTCTGGTAGATCTGCAAGGAAATTCAAACTCTAGTGGTTCGGTCCATATCGAATTTTGGCACAATTGGGCCCAGCCATGTTCTAGTTGGAAACTCTCACCGAGGAGGTGCTCCCCAGTCCCATGAATGGATCTAAGTTATGCCTCTTTTTTCCACCTCCCATATCATTATTGTGACTTGTCATGTCTACTTGGTATTCATTCCACATGTTTTCTTTTCCTTTAATAATGATAGGTGAGTTTTCTCCCGCTATTCCGTTGTCAGCCACTACTTCAATCTCCACCGTATTAACATGACAAGTGTTCCAACTTTCTTTTTTGGTTTACTCATTGACTGTAATTCGGTTTGCCATTTCATCAAGGATCTCTATTTTGAACCAACTGCACTCTTTTTGATACATCATCATTTTGGTGGTCCCATCATGGCATCGACCCTCCATTTTTCATGTTTATGATTTCACCATACATTTGATGGCTAGATGGCAGCCAGATCATCCCTGTGTTTATTACCATTTTGATTGAATACATTTTTGTCTCACCTTCTCTATTCAAGCTGTGATTTTTTCTTCGTATCCTTTATTGTGTCTTGTGTGTAAATGATCTGTGTGTTCTTTGTGCATTCCGTGTTCTTGCACGTGTGTTTCTGTGTATGTATATTAGTCACTAGTATGGAAACTCTACCGCATATCACTACATTTAGTGAGGGCATTTCCCCTGAGCTCGTCGACTACTTCCAAGTATGAGGCTTGCTCCGTTTTTCTGAATTGATATGGCACAATGTGTCGGCACACCCCTTGTCGATAACCATTGCCCGCGTGATCACTAATCGCTTCATCTCTGACACTGCATGGCTGGTTGCAGAGTCGTTCTTCACGACTCACATCATGGTTGATACGGTTGTTTCCCACCTCAACCTATCTAATGAAGATCAGCATGAGGTCACCTAATTACCATTAGAGACCATGAACTAATTGTTTCCTAACTAATTGTTTCCTCACAAATCATCTAATGAATATGCTATCATCTGTTGTATTATGTCATTGATTTAGTTGCCTGTGAGCCAATCAATTGGGCTCTGTTTTACTTCCACCACATTCACAAAGATTGCGAGCATTTGTAAAATAGTTAGCAAAGCCTCAAACTCGACTTTCACATATCTTCTTGCTTCTTCTATTGGATGCACATCCTATTGTGTGTGTCACCTGTGTCCCTTCTCTTCTTGCAGCTGCTACATCTTCCCACATGGATTTGGATGACCATGATGATGAAGTTCTTCTGTGCTTTCCCAAGAAGCACCGCTGAGTTGATACGATGTCTACTCCAACTTCTAGTTCCTCCTTCACCCCTCTCAATACTGGAATTATCTTTACTTCCAAAGAAGTTTCTACTGACATGGTGGTTCCCAAAACCAATATCACTTGCTACTGATAGTGTTATTGTCGAAGTCACCGATCAACCTCCTAGTTCACTTACGAAGCTTCTAGGAGCCCATTCTCCACCCTTGGATCCTTCTTCAATCTAGGATATCCTTTGTGCCCTCATTAACAACGTCTCGAATCGCCTCATCACTACAAAGGATTCTACCCAGGTGACAACAATGGTGCTAGTTTCTAACACTCCACCTTCTTCATCTGCTCCTCTTCATCCTGTTGCTCCCACTGTCCCCTCTACCCCTATCCTTTTCCTTACCGATGCTTCTTCTTCTAGTCCATCTTTTATGGACACACCAATGACCTCCCTTGATTAGTCCCCACCACATTCCAATGATGTTGCAGTTTCCCATGTGTCCTCCAGAATGCCTTCGCGTCCTACAAGGTTGACAAGTTAGAAGTTAGTGCGATACAATAATGTGGTTAAATTTGATAGTAACTTAATCATTAATCTTGCACACGATCAATTGTAAGTAAATGTGATGGTAGAATTATATGATTAGATAGTAAAGTGTGATGGTATTTGTTTATTAGATAAAGCATAATTGATATAGAGTGTTGAAAAAGTTAGTATTGTATAAATATTCAGAGAAGTACAATGCAACAGAGATAGTTGTGGTAGTGTAATTCTATAATTCACTGGATTGATTGCATTAAGTCTGAGGAGTGGGAAAATATTAAAGGACTCTGTGTGCAGACTCCTACCATCCCAAGAACCCTTATAGTTACCCTTTTCACTGTCATCTTACTGAATATAGTCAGATTAGGAATAAAGGTTTAACACATACAAAAAAGAGATATCTGGTTGTCCCAAAGTCAACATGCCTTGATTGTTATTGTTAGTGTCCATGTGAAAGGCCAAATGGCTGTTGGACACTTTTAAATATGTTCTTTAATAAAACATATAGTGGCCTGATCAGCCACATACTAAAAGTTTGATCGCATTTGTAACATCAAAGACATGTGTGTTCATGCTCTCTATGTGGCATCCGGAGTTGATTTTGTACTTTGAGGGTATTTTCCTAGAGCTCATGAGAAGGAGAGTCCACCGTGGTGCATTGCTGTTGAAATACTTCACTGATATCACAACATTTTGATGCAAAAAGCTTTGTTGCTCTTGTGCGAGTGAAGCAAGCACTTGCTTGCCCATTCAAGGCTTACTACTAAGGTAGTGACCAAGGCATAGACCTTGGCATGCCTTGTCACTGAGTCACATGAAATCACCATTAGCACCATCGGCTACGCATGAGGGAGGACCTCAATGATCAAGGAAGACGTAGGTTCCACGATACTTCTCGGGAGGTCACCCATCCCAGTAGTGCGTCCCCAAAGCTCTCTTAACATAAAATTTATTACCACTAAGCTAGACTCTTGTGATGTTTGAAGAAGGGTAAAGAATAAGGTTCACATTACCTTGAACATGTTTTGGGCACTCAAAGCTTCAGTCTTTGTTTTCAAAGCATGGTTTGAAGAATTTTTGGGGATGATTCTTGGAGTCATTTTGGAGTAATTCCACGCATAGTTCTCTTTACACAATTTCAATAACATCAAGAAGAGTTCTCTTTGTACTTCTCCAACAATGAACATTCATCTCTAGGACTTTGTTTTCAACCACACTAGTAAATCTACAGGTTTCATGTAAGACTTTGAGTTTTGGTGGAAGCAGGCAACACCACAAGTTTATGCAAGCTTTTCAACCTAAAGAATAGAGTTGACAGAAACTTGCACGTGTTGTTGGCTTGTGTATGGCCTATGAATTTAGTCTTTTTAAGATCCATCTTACTACATACATTGGGCACATACACACTATGTACGCTTCTGTGGATACTACTTATGTATGTCCATGTGGTCATTGATATAGCGGTTACATATTTGCATAAAGCGTTTGACATTGATAAAGAGGGTCGTGGTGAGGTTTTCTTAACTAGAAGAAATCCAAATTTTAGGTTCTCTTTGCTGATGCAGGTGGAACACTTATCCAACCTCACCATAGGAGGTGTATGATAGTTGTTCATAGGTTCTCGATAAGTCTAGTTGGTTTCTTTCAGTTAATTGATTATATGCACTAGAGTTAGTGATTGACTATGTAGGTTTACATGTGAGTACTTGCAGTTTCATGAGCCTTTTAAATTGGCCATGTGCTCATTTTGTAGAAGATACTCTAGAAAAAGTTTTCCAGATTCTTTATTTTATCAACTATACAGTGGTCGATTTACTCCTTGCTACACTTATTGGCGTGAGCACATATATTCTCATATAATCCTTGTTGTTGGTCATTATTGTTCCTTAATACATTTTCCTACGGATAATGTTGATTTTTTCCTAGAATCTGACACTTGGTCATCCCTTTTTGAGCCTTACTGGTGTTTGGAATCTTCTAGCTCCATCATCATTCTATTCAGTTCTCTATCATCATGGCATCAGAGATCTCAGGCACGTATGGTGGATCAAGGTATAATGCTAGTGTTCCTAGGAGGAGCTACAACTTGTAGGGCAAAGAACATTTTGATATCCAAAAATTTGATGTCACAAACTTTGCTCTATGGAAGAATCAGATCAAAGATGTGCTGATTCAGAGGAGGCAATGAAATCGAGTAAAGGGAATCTCAAAGAAGCCTACTGACATGGATGAAGATGATTGGGATGAGTTGGATGAAATGACTTGGTCTACCATTCGATCGCACCTGGAAAATAATGTTTACTTTGCAGTATTGGATTGTGAAACTACAGAGGAGCTTTGGAAGAAGTCATGCAATACATATGAAAAAGAAACAACATCAAATAAAGTGTATTTGATGAGAAAGTTATATGACCTTTGCATGAAGGACAAAGATAGTGTTGTTCCTCATTTGAATGAGTTTGATGCTATATTCTTTCAGTTATAGACTAAAAAAATGGAGATGGATAATGAAATGAAAGTAGTCTTGTTGTTATGCACCTTGCCATCATCATCAGATACATTTTTCATAGCTATTAGCAATAGTGCATCTGGTGGAACTAGTGTATGATGACATATGTGCATCACTCTTGAGTGAGGAGATTCATAGAAAATATATGGTTGGCACTCAAAGTGGAGATGCATATAATGTTCATGATTCTTACCAAGGAAAGAATCAACAATGTAGCAGGAGCAAGAACAAGGAAAAGAATGGTCAATGGAATAAGAGTAGAAATAAATCATGCAAGAGGCATATTGAATTCCATTATTGTCGTAAGAAAGGATAGATGAAGAAAGAGTGCTATGCATTAAAGAAGCTAAAGGTAAAGGACAAAATGTTGATGTGCATGTTAAACAACTACATGCACCATCTATTTTGATTGTGCATATTGAGGAAATCAATGCTATTTTGTATGATGCTGATGTGTTGACACGTGATAGTACTATCTATGCCCACCAAGGTTCTTATGGATGATTCTTTTTCCCACATATGGTTGCTAGATTCTGGTGCTTCTTTCCATGTGATACCACATAGAGAATGGTTCTCTACTTATGTAACAAAGTCTCTTGGTATTGTGAGACTTGGTGAATCTTACTAGTGTGACATTTTTGGGATTGGAGATGTGGTTGTGCAGTCCATTGATGGTTCAAAATTTACAATGCATAATGTATGCCATGTACCTCAGTTATCATGCAATTTTATGTAAGCTAGTCAACTTGATGACCTTGGCTACAAGGTAGTTTTCTATGCTCAATCCTTTCACATATCAAAATGAAATATAGTTATTGAAAAAGAAAGCAAAGTTGGCTCACTTTATCATTTCTTTGTATCACAAAAAGAACGTGTTAGCTATCACTAAACTAGTTATGCCTTGTATTTGGCATGATCGTTTGGACCATATATCTTTTAGTGGAATGAAAAATCTTTCTCGTTCTAGCTCTTGCCTGTGTTATCTTTCTCCATTTTTTCATTTTGTGAGCATTGTCAATATGGAAAGCAAATTAGGAATGTGAATAAGACACACATTGAATCGCCAATTCAACCTTTAGATCTTGTTCATACAGATGTTTGTGGTCCTATGTGTCATAAGGAAGGAGATAAGGAAGAGAGCTCACACATACACTCTCACAATCAAAGAGGAGCACATCATAGGATGAGGCAAGGAAGAATGACCTTCTTTTTCTATTTCATAAAAAGAATATACAACTAGTGCAATATATAAAGAACACTACAGAAGGGAAACTCCTAATGTCCATGAATGAGTGAGCTAGAAAGAAACAAATGTGCCATAACTCTCGGTAGATAAATCTTGTAAAGCTCAACAAAGTATCCCTGACATATACCAACATGATCACTATACATGTCAGAGAAATGAAAAAGTGATACATGTCATCCTGGATCATCACATGTTGAGTTTGATATCTCAACACTACCCCTCAAGCTCAAGGTCATGTCCTATAATTCAAGCATCTTTCGAAACTTCTTCAACTTCTCAGCTCCAAGTGCTTTAGTGAAAATATTAGTAACCTGCTCCTCTGTCCTCACATAAACAAGGTCAATATCACCTGCTAATACCTTTTCCCTGATGAAATGATAATGCACTTTGATACACTTTATTCTAGCATGAGAAATAGGGTTCTGTGCTAACTATATATTGCTAAGATTATCACAATAGATGGTGATAGGCTTTTGCAATTTCACACCTAAATCTGCAAGTAGCATCTCTAACCATGATGCTTCACATGCTACCATTGTAGCACCTCTACACTTAGCCTTTTGTACTCGACGAAGAACCAATGGGTCTCTTCTCGTTGCTCCATCTGATAGCTGCACTTCCAAGTGAATAGAAATCCACTAGTAGATCTTCTATCTGGAATACTACCAATCCAATATGCATTAGTGTATCCATGAACCTGCAAATCTACACGAGCTTCACAAAATAATGCATAATCCAAAGTAGCACTCACATAATGTAGAGTGCACCTCAGAGCATCTAAATGTGGCTTCTTGGGAACTTGCATAAATTTACTTTTGAGTCCAACAGTGTAGGTTAGATCATGCCTTGTAATTGTGACATATATCA
Organism: Ceratopteris richardii; assembly: GCA_020310875.1. Taxonomy (NCBI): domain Eukaryota; kingdom Viridiplantae; phylum Streptophyta; class Polypodiopsida; order Polypodiales; family Pteridaceae; genus Ceratopteris; species Ceratopteris richardii. The sequence continues at coordinate 124,459,375 of CM035419.1, forward strand.
AACTTCCCACAATTTTCTTGTAGATAGTAGAATTTTCCAATGCTTCACCTAATGTAGTATCCAACTTCAAATTCTGATCTAATGGCATAGAAATTACAATCAGGCAAACCATACTTTTGCATCATACTCAAGGCATATTGCTTTTGTGACATCCATATACCTATTTTTGTATGTATAAACTCAATGTCCAAGAAATAGCGCAACACACCAAGACCTTTCATGTCAAATTCCTACGTAAAGAGTTGCTTTACCTCTTTAATGATTTCTTCATTATCACCACCTATAATCAAGTCATCAACATAAATGACCACAATTTTGATGCCATCATCACACTTCCTTGCATATAATGAATGATCTGCATCACACATAGAAAATCCAATGGTGGTTAAGTAGTCAACAATCCTTGCATGCCAAGCATGAGGGGTTTGTTTAAGCCCATACAAAGCCTTTTGCAACCTACAAACATATTATGTGTGCTTTGAATCTTCATATTCTTGTGGATGTTCCATGCATACTTCTTACCAGTAACTCACCATGTAACAAAGCATTCTTCACATCCATCTACTACAAAGTCCTTCCTTTTGTTGTAGCTAATGCAACAAGTGTTCTGACAGTTGACATTTTAGCTCAAGGGTTGAATGTTTCCTCATAATCAATGCCAAATTTCTATGCATATCCTTTTGCTACCAATTGTGCTTTGTACCTACTTATGCTACCATCAACATTGTGCTTTACCTTATAAACCCACTTGCAACCTATGTGGCAATGGAACCAACTTCCATGTTTTGTTTTCGTAAAGTGCAGCCATCTCTGCGTCCATAGCTTCTCCCATCAAAAATCTTTTCTTTAACTTTCTTGGATGTATTTGATGAATTTGTTAGACTGAAATTTCCATGCAATTCCCCACTCCATGGATTCATGTTGGAGCTATTGCTTGGTGATTCATTCAGTCCACTAAAAACTTGAGATTCTACACTTGATTTTTCAGCATTTTCTTTGTCATTTGGTTCAAGACTAAGTCATTTGGCATCTACATAGAAGCTTGATATTTCATCAAATACCACATCTCTGCTTACCTTCACATGTCGTATGAGTGGGTTATAACATTTATATCCCCTTTTCTCAAGGGAGTACCCAATGAAGATACATTTTTCAACTTTTGGATCAAGCTTTGTCCTCAAATCATCTGGAATATGCACATATGCAATGCAGCCGATAAGTTTGGTTTTTTACCTCTGAACCTTTGTTTAGGTGTAACTTGATGTACAACAACAATTGGAGTTCTGTTCATGATGTACAAAATAGTGTGCACAACTTCTTTCCAATAACAATGAGGCATATTCTTCTCAACCATCAATGCTCTTGCTATTTTTGCAATATGCCTATTTTTGCATTGAACAATGCCAGTCTATTGTGGTGTGTAACTGCATGAAAACTGATGTTGAATTCCATGGCCTTTTAGAAAGTTGTTGAGCTCATTTGACATGTATTCACCTCCTCCATTAGATCTTAATGTCTAAAAATACTTCCTTGTCTACTTTTTCACTATAGCTTTAAAATTCTAGAAGTGAGTGAACACGTCACTCTTCTCTTTCATGAAATATATCCATACTTTCCATGTATGATCGTCAATGAAAGTAACATAAAACTTGCAACTGCCCATAGATGTGGTCTTTGCATGACCCCAAACATCTGTGTGTACTATTTCTATCATATTCTCACTAACATGCTTTCTGTGCGGAAATGATGCTCTTGGCTATTTACCAAATTGACATGCTGCACATACCTTTTGCATCTCTACAACCTTGAAATTTGGTATTCCATTGACAATCCCTTTTGATTTCCAATTTTTTTATTTTTGTGCTCTATCAAAAGAAATAGGCTCATTGTCGTCATAGAAACTAGGGGGAGCCATTGCATAGATATCTGATGCAAAAATACATACACATACATAGACACACACACATACACTCACATGCATACATACACATGCATGCATACATACACATGCATACATACACATGCATACATACACATGCATACATTAATATGCACATACATACACACATATGCATACACACACATACATACACACACACATACATAGACACATGCATACACACACATGCATACATACATATGTACATATACACAGACAAACACATGCATATGCACACATACACACACATATAGATACTATAAATACATATTGATACACACACATACACATGTATACACACACATACATACACCCACATACATACATACACACACACATACATACACACACATACATACACACACATGCATACATACATCTGCACATATACACACACAAACACATGCATATGCACACACACACACACATATACACACACATATAGGCACTATAAATACATATTGATACACACACATACACATACATATACACACACATATGCATATGCACACATATGCATATGCATAAACATATAGATACTTGCACATACACACATATACATACACACACATTACACACATAGAGACACACACGTACACACACACATAGAGACACACACATATGTTGGGAAAAATGGATGGACACTCCAGAAAATGAGTTAGTACTGCTAATACCTGCTTTGTACGAGCCCTCTTTGAATTTAGAGTTGCGTTGTAGGCCCTCTTAGCTTTCGAATGACACTAAACAAGTGCCTATATATTTTGGAAATGATGCAAGTAATAATTGATTCAAAACATACTACTTCACAATTCACAATCCAATGAAAACCTTCTATTTCGGTTCACACACCTACTGCTTGTTAAGCTCAGTGCTTCTAGTACAATAGGAATTAGAAAAATTAATTTTGGAGATATTAAATTAGCTTAAAGAACTAATTATTCCAAGTGGAATCACTTAAAATGATTGACTATACACAAAGCAATCAATTTAGCAAGTGTAGCATTACCCTCCAATTTTTTAAGACATGTGTAGAGATTGACTAGTGACCACTTCGATGCACTTTTCTCCCAATCCAATGAATGGAATGTCTTCAAACTTTTTCAGCATGTAGTAGACTTAGAGCTGATTTCAATGAGCTATGAACATTGAAATTGGTGGAGTAATGACTGAGATATGAGCAATACAAAATGACTATTCTAAGTGACTATGACAAAGAGAACAACAGACGTAAGAAATGATCTACTATATTATAAAACAATGTTGTACATGATCATTGGCATGATAATCAATGCCCAATGATGCTATGAAGTGAGCCTCACCCTCTTACAATATGATCAACAAAAGGTTCAGAATTGGAGTGGTCTCATCCGTGAGATTTTGCATTCATCTTTTATAGATGCTTCATTCAAAATTTGAATTTGAATTCAACTTTGGATCTCACTAAGAAGTGATCCACTAATCTAGGAGATATTCTCTCTAAGAAACTCGTGGCTTTTCGATCCATCTAACTCCATGAGTTTTGTGGATTTACAAAGATTCTTTTAGATGTAGATGCCTTTTACAAGGGATAAAAGAGTAACTATTCTCAAGCAATAGTTCTCATGGGTCTTCAATCATTCACATGAAGTCTTCTCATGCCTAGCCAAGTGTGTAGGCTTGGCTCTTGCACCAACGGCTCCCCCTCAAGCCAAGCATCATGGCTTGGTCTTCTTCATCAATCTTCTTGAATATCTTGCAATCCAATCATAGCTTTAAACCTGCAAAGTTTAGTACCATCAAGTGCTTTGGTTAATAAGTCTGCACATTGCATATTGGTTGATACATATGCCAATGAATTTCTCTCTCACATAATGATAGTGGACCTCTATATGCTAGGTCCTAGCATGATAAATAGGATTTGTTGCAAGATGTAATGAACTTGTATTATCTCCAAAAATCATTGGAGATATAGTGTGCAATCCCAACTCTGCATATAGCAATCTGATCCATATGGCCTCTTGAGTGGCATTGGCCAATCCTTTGTATTTTGCCTCTATTGAAGAAAAAGTAATAGTAGGTTGCTTCTTGGAAGACCATGATATAGGCTTGTCACTTGCAAAGATAGATAATATCATCCTTGCAACCTGCCCAATCTGCATCTGAGTATATCTTGATATCCAAATATGAAGTATAAGAAAAATATAAACCTTGATTTTGAGTGCCCTTAAGGTACTTCAAAATCCTCTTGGCAGCTTCCAAGTGAGGTGCCCTAGGTTTGTGCATAAATTCGCTTAAGACACTTACTCCATAAGCAATATCAATCCTTTTCAATGTAGCATAGTTTAGGATTCCCACTATGCTTTGGTATCCTGCAATATTTTTCAAGTACATCACCTTCATGAGCACTTAATTTTTGGTTTACCTCCATAGGAGTGCTTGCTACCTTGGCATCCTACAAATGAAATTTCTTCAACATGTCCTGTACATACTTCCTTTGAGTAATATACATTCCAGAGTTAGTATAGACTAACTCAAGTCCAAGAAAATACTTTAGTGACCCTAGATCACTGATTTTGAACTCTTTCATCATTTGATTCTTAATCTTCTTGATGTCATTGGCATCATTACCTATTACTTTAGTGACCCTAGATCACTGATTTTGAACTCCTTCATCATTTGATTCTTAATCTTCTTGATGCCATTGGCATCATTACCTATAAGTATGATGTCATCAACATACACACATAGATATATCACCTATGAATTACTTCTCTTAACAAACAGAGAAGTATCTACCTTACTCATGATAAATCCTTGATCTTGAAGATATATAGTCAACCTATGGTTCCATGCCGTAGGTGCCTGCTTCAATCCATAAAGAGCTTTGTTCAGTTTACACACATGATTTACCTTGATTGGGTCCTCATATCTAGGAGGTTGAGACATGTACAACTCCTCTGAAATCCAACCATTAAGAAATGCATTTTTTACATCCAATTGGTACATGTTCCAATTCTTTGATGCAGCCACACTTACCAATACCATGATGGTTGGCATTTTGGCCACATGTGAGAAGGTTTCTTCATAATCAACTCCTTGGTTTTGTGAAAAACCCTTAGCCACAAGTCTATCCTTGTACCTACTTATTGATCCATCAGAATTCCTCTTGATCTTGTAGATCCATCTAGAACCAATTACCTTCATAGAGTCCTTCTTTGGCACTAGCTCCCAAGTATCATTCTCCTTGAGTGCTTCAATTTCTTCATCCATAGCTTCCTTCCATTCTGCCTTGGTCTTTGCCTCTTCATATGATGATGGCTCTTCAAGTGATAAATCTTTGGCAAGATAAATAGAATGTTTAGTAACTAAGGAAGTGTCATACCCATATCTGATTGGCTTCTTGGTCTCCCTTTGTGATCTTCTAACTGCCTGGTTGGATGATTCGGGTATATCCTCCAACTTCTTCATATTGGCTTTGCCTTTGGATTTCCATGCCTTGAATTCTTCTAGTTTGATGATGTCCTCATCATCTGATTTGATGTCTTCAATCTAGTTCGGCTCCTCCTTGGTGAGGCTTGGAAATTCCTCTTCCAAGTCATAGGGCAACTTTACTTTCTTGCGTTCACTTTCAAACCAACAATCGTTCTCATCAAAGACAACATCTCCATTGACCATAAATCCTTTGTTGGAAGGATTGTAAAACGTGTATCCTTTCTGATTCAAGTCATACCCTATGAAGATGCACTTCTCTGCCTTAGGGTCTAGCTTAACTCTGATTTGAGATGGTATATGCACATAAGCAACACATCCAAAGATCCTGCAATGATCAAGTGAAGGTCTTCTACCATGCCATGCTTCATATGGGGTCATCCCTGTTGGTGCAAGGCAATCAACAATTGAAGTTTTGAAGTCAAGGATTGAAGAAAAGATCAAGTCATGAAGCATGAAGAAAGTATATGTTCAGAGAATGAAGATATGTATACAAATCACTTATACTTTTGTATGATGATGAACTTGTACATATTTTCCTATATATAGAAGGAAAAATGTCGGGGGAAATATGAGAGAGCATGTGAATAGAGAAATTAGATGTTGTATGAGTCATTAGACACTTTAGAAGTGAGAAAGATCTCTCTCATCACTCAGATGTAAAGTTTTCTAGAATTGAAGAAAAGTTGCACCGGATATTTCTGAGAGTTCTCCTTCTGTGTTGAGTCTTTTGTGAAACACTTTTGTATAATCCTAAGTCCATATTTGATTGACCTCTATACAAATTTTCAGCTTCTAATTGTGATCAGGCTGAGAGAATTGAGTGGAGGAACATTTACATGTGTAAATGTAAAGAAGAGTAGTTGCAGGAGGCGCAAAATTCGATGCTAATGTTTTGGTCAGTTCTCCTTCCACAGTGTAAAGTTTTGAGCAACCAAGCACTCATTCTTTAAGTTGGAAGGTAAGCTACCTATGGCTAAAAGCATTTGATTAAACCGGTTCTAGTTTGAGAGAACCAAGCTTTAGAAGTTGCAGGTGTCAAAGTCGACTCTAAAGAACTACAGTTTTAGACATAGGTGACGAAAGATCATTTCTCAAAATCTACTGAGTTTTTTGGAATCATTTAACTTGGAGGATGTGTGCAAACTATAGGCGACACCTTGTGCAAAGTTTTATAAAAAACTTTACACATTTGATAAGTCAATGAGTGAGTTATGTGCAGCAAACTTTCTGTGTAGTCACCTTCTTCACAATTTGTTCAACATTTTGGAAATTGAGTATTGATCCTCCAAATTGGTGAAGGTTTTAAGTTATTCTTGATATAGAGGTGCTCTAACTCCAAGAATAACTTGTTCTTTTGGAGATTAACACTCTCCATCAGTGGTATCAGAGCAAGATGCATCAGAATTGAAGAGAGGAAGACCGCGACTGCTGCAGTCATAAAGAATTCAACAATTGAAGATCCAAAAGGTGAAAGCTTGAAAGAAAAGTTTGAGAAGGAGGTCAGAAGATATCAAGGAAGACAAAAGGAGTATCATTCAAAGCAAAGGTAACCTTATTACTCATAAAGCTTGAAGGATTTAATACACAGGTGAAGAAAGGATGGGAGATTCTCTTCAGATAGAGAAATTGGATAGAGAGAACTATCCAGCATGGTCAATGAGGATGGAAGATCATCTTATGAGCAAAAACTTGATAGGTTATATCACAGGTGAAGAAGAAAAGCCTCAGTTCAGATGTCCTAGTGTTCCAACTAGGGATGAGTTGTCAGATTTGAAGACTTAGATGAAGAGAGATGCTCAAGCTAGGAGCATTATCTACATGGGAGTAAATGATTACTTGCTACCTCATATTAGAGGTCTTGAAAGTGCAAGTGATATATGGAATGCTTTGGAGGACCATTTCCAAAACACCACAAAGTCAAGGAAGTCATCCTTGTGGGCAGAGTTTACCACATTCAAGAAGAAGGCCTCTCAATCCATCTCAAATTATGTAACAAGGATGAAGGACATTGCAGATGCATTAGGAGCAGTTGATGAAGATATTGAGGAGGATAAATTGGTAAGGCAAATCCTTACAGGTTTGAGAGGTGATGACAAATGGAAGCCATTCATTTTTTCTACTGAATTATCACTAGATCATTTTACTCCTCATTTAAATCAGTTGCTAGGACATATGCTAACCTTTGAGTAGGATGTCAAAGGTGAAAGTGATAAGAGTGCAGGTCAAGCAATGTATTCAAAGGATAAGAAGAAGAATAGCAAAGGGAAGCAACAAGCAAATGGATTTGAAGGTACAACTAGCCAAGCTAACTTCCTAAGAGGAAGAGGAGGTGGAAAAGGTAGAGGAAGAGGTAGAAATAATAAAGATGGAGTCAAAGCTTGCTGGATTTGTGGTAAGACAAATCAGTTAGCTCATGATTGTTGGCATAATGTTGGTGCAAACAAGCCTTCACACTTGGCATTGTCTTGTACCTTGAAGACTCAACATAAAGATTGGACATAGATTGCTTAGCATTGGATATCAACCTTGAAGGTTTTACAAGAGTTTGGATTAATTCATGAAGACTTCATTTGAAGGAAGACCATAGGAACACATGCCTATGCTTAGTTACCTTTTACTTCATGTAAAAGTCAATATGACTTCATGTAATCACACCTACCTTCAAAAGTCGTGGAATTTGAAAGGTATGATTGGAGAGAATATCTCCATATGTTTAGATGAGAAATTTGAGGGAGCCTACATTTGAATTTGAAATTCAAACCTCAAGTGATACCATATAAAAGACTAAAAAAAACTCGCGGGACTCAGTCACTCATTGAGCTCACTTCCCGAGGCATTTAACTTCTGTATCTGTGTGTGTGTTAGTGCTACATCTTAGCCTACACCACAACACCTCATTTAGCTATGCTTGGCATGCTAATGAGCTTGTACATTTACATTAATCAATAGATATATTCATACTTCTCAACTCTGTTTTCTCTGAGTGACTACCTCCAAGTCTGTCAACTTCAACAGGGCATATCTCAAGATCTACTGAACCAAATTGGATGATTCAAAGCTCATTGGAACCAGCTCAAAGTATTCTACAACACTACAAAATTTCAAGTCATTCCATTCAGCCATTTGGGAGAAATCACGGTCGAAGCAGTCTCTGGTATTTTTCTGTGTAGATCCTAAAAAGTCGGGGGTGTCTCTGATTTTGCTAAAGATCATTCTCAGTGCATAGTTTATCAATTGAAGTGATTTAACTTGCTAATGGTAGCTTGTTAAGTTAATTTAATACTCCCAGAAGGAATTAATCCAATTGTAAGTGTGCTGGTCACACTGAGCTTAAGACTGAGCAGGTATCATTACAGGAATAGAAAGTTTTTGGACTTGTGAAGGTTCAAAATCATCTGTTTTGATTTGGTTATTACACAATCATTTTGTAAAGCACATATATAGTTTCTTGGTGTCATTTGGAAGCTCAAGGAGTCTCCTAAGCATATCTGAAGAGAGAGGAGGGCAGGTGTGAAGCAGGATTTGCAGCACCAGCTTGATCTTCTGATTGCATCCAGCCATCACTTCCAACAGTGGTATCAGAGCAAATAAGGTAATCATGGGTGATGGTTTCCCTTCCTTTATTGACAAACCGGATATAAATAATTACCAGGCATGGTCATTGAGAATGAAGACCTATCTACAAGGGAGAAGCTTGTATGGATACATATCAGGAGATGAGGAGCTGCCCTCATTCAAGACCAGAGGCCTACCTACAAAGGATGAACATGAGAGGCTCAATCAATGGTGTGCTAAAGATGCTTTGGCAAGGTCATATCTTCTAAACTCTATCTCTGATTTCCTTCTACCTCATGTAAGGAACTGTAAGACTTCCCAAGAGACTTGGGAAACCTTGTCAACATATTTTTCATCAAGCACAAGGGCCAGAAAGAATCAGCTATGGATTGAGTTTACAACTCTTAGGAAGCAATCAAAACAATGTGTCTCAGATTTTGTCACCAAAGTCAAAGACATTGCAGATCAACTTGCAAGTGTTGGAGAAGAAATTGAAGAAGAGCAAATAGTCAGACAAGTGATTAATGGACTAAAGGCAGATGACAAGTGGGAGAGTTTTACCACAGCAATGGACTTGTACATGGACATCCAAGCACCTGATCTAACAACTCTGATTGGACAACTCTTTACACATGAAGCAAAGATCACAAAGAATGGAGAGCAATCAAAAGGTAACAATCCCTCTGCCCTATATACTGATAAGAAGACTAAAGACAAGGGTAAAAACAAGAAGGTTGATGAAGAAGGCTCTACCTCCCAAGCAAACTATGCAGGGAGAGGTAGATCATCTAGAGGTAGGGGCAGAGGAGGTAAGTCAGGTAGGGGGAGACCCTACAATCAATCTCCATGCAATATTTGTGGCTTGTCTAACCATACTACAGATGAATGCTACAAAAACTACAAGAACCAAAGAGGAAGAGGTCACCAAAGAGGAGGATACTCTCAAGGCAGAGGCAGATTCAATCAATCTCAAGGCTACCATGGCTACAACAATAATTACAACAATAGCTATAATCACAATAGCAATTATCAAGGTGGATATAGGAACAGAAAGGATTACAACAATTATGCAGAGGATCAAGATGATTCCTTGTTGATCATGAACATGACATCTAAATCAGGTATCAATGATGATCATTTGTTCTATATTGATTCAGGTTGCTCTAACCATGTAGCTGGAAATGTTGCCTTACTCTCTGATTTGGAAGAACCCAAAGGCAAGCACCAAGTGTAGACAGGTGATGACACTAAACATTCAGTTGTTAAAGTAGGTAATGTCAAAACAAGTGATGGTAATCAGAATTTACTAAGCAGAGTGTTGTATGTTCCAACAATCACCAAGAATCTGATGAGTGTAGGTCAGATTGTTGAAAAAGGTCTACAGGTCAGGTTCACTCAACATGGTGCATATGTGGAGGATCCAAGACATGGATTCAGAAGGATAGCCAAGGGAGAAAAATCAGGTAGATTGTTTACCTTTGAACTTGAAGACACTAAGAGTATTGCTTTGTACAACTATAAGGACCAAACCCTATCAGAATTGGAGATTTGGCACAAGAGATTAGGTCACATTGGAGAGAGGACTTTAAAACAAATGAGTAGAGATCAATGTGTGCTTGGGATACCTAATGTATCCAAGCAACACATGATATACAAGTGTGGGGCTTGTCAATTTGGTAAGTCACACAGATTGCCATATACCAAGAAAGGTTTTATGCATGAAGATTATTTGGAATTGGTGCATACAGATGTTTGGGGACCAAGCAAGGAGCCATCCATATCTGGATCAAGGTATCTTGCATTAGTTGAAAACCAAACAGGTAAACATTTGAAGAGGCTAAGGTCAGATGGTGGTGGAGAATACTTCTCCAATGACTTTGAAGATTTCTTGCAGGAAAGAGGAATCAAGAGGGAGATTACTACAAGGTACTCACCTGAACAAAATGGGGTAGCTGAAAGGAGGAATAGACTCATTGTAGAGACAGCTAGGTCTATGCTTAATGAGAAAAAACTACCAAATTATCTTTGGGCAGAGAGTGTATCTACTGCCACATACTTAATCAACAGGTTGCCATCAAAGACACTTGATGGAATGACACCCTATGAGGCTTGGCATGGTAAGAGACCATCTCTGGATCATTGCAAAATCTTTGGGTGTGTTGCATATGTGCATATTCCCTCACAGGTAAGGGGAAAGCTAGATCCTAAGGCTGAAAAGTGTATCTTCATTGGTTATGATTTGAATCAGAAGGGATACAGGTTTTATAACCCCTCAAACAAAGGTTTCAAGGTAAGCAGAGATGTCATCTTTGATGAAAATGATTCTTGGTATGAAAATGAGTGCAGGAAAGTCAGCCTACCTTATGATATGGAAGAAGACTTTCCAAAGCTTATCAGACAAGAACCAACTCAGAAAGAGGACACTAGTTCAGATGATGAAGACACCATCAACATTGAAGAATTCAAGGCTTGGAAATCCAAAGGGAAGATGAAGATGAAGCAACTAGAAGACAATCCAGAATCCTCAACTCAAGCTATGAGGAGATCTCAAAGAGAAAAGAAGAAACCTATTAGGTATGGGTATGATACTTCACTTGTAACCAAGCACTCTGTATATCTTGCAAAGGATCTCTTGAATGAAGAACCAGGTACATTTGAAGAAGCAATTACTAAACCAGAATGGAAGGAAGCAATGGATGAAGAAATGGAGGCTCTCAAGGAGAGTGATACTTGGGACTTGGTACCCAAGAAAGACTCCATGAAGGTGATAGGATCCAGATGGATCTACAAACTCAAGAGGAACTCAGATGGTACAATAAACAGGTATAAAGCTAGGTTGGTAGCCAAGGGTTTTGCACAAACCCAAGGCATTGATTATGAGGAGACATTTTCTCCTGTGGCCAAGATGCCAACTATCAGAATTATGGTGAGTGTAGCTGCATCCAAGAATTGGAACATGTACCAATTGGATGTGAAGAATGCATTCTTGAATGGATGGATATCTGAAGAGGTCTACATGTCACAACCACCTGGCTATGAAGATCCCAATAAGGTAAATCATGTTTGTAAATTGAAGAAGGCTCTGTATGGATTGAAGCAGGCACCTAGAGCATGGAATTACAGGTTGACAACCTATCTCCTAGATCAAGGATTTGTGATGAGTAAAGCAGATACTTCATTGTTTATAAAGAAGAACAATTCAGAGGTAATATACTTGTGTGTCTATGTTGATGACATCATTATTACAGGAAATGATGTTCAGTGAATAAGACACATCAAAGGTCAAATGATGAAGGAATTCAAGATCAATGATCTTGGATTATTGAAGTACTTTCTAGGACTTGAATTGGTCTACACAAATTCAGGTATATTTGTTACTCAGAAGAAGTACATTCAGGACATGGTCAAGAAGTTTAATTTGCAGGAAGCTAAAGTCTCAAACATTCCTATGGAGGTCAACCACAAACTCAGTGCACATGAAGGAGAAGAACTCAAGGATATAACAGGTTACCAAAGTTTGGTAGGTAGTCTTAATTATGCTACCTTAACCAGGATTGATATATCATATGGTGTTAGTATACTTAGTCAATTTATGCATAAACCAAGAGTACCACATTTGGAGGCAGCCAAGAAGATAGTAAAGTACCTAAAGGGAACACAAAATCATGGTTTGTACTTTCCATATTCATCAGACATTGATATCAAAGTATACTCAGATGCAGATTGGGCAGGTTGCAAGGATGACAGGAGGAGTACATCTGGTTACATATGCTTTGCAGGTGATAAACCAATTTCTTGGTCATCCAAGAAACAACCCACAGTAGCTCTATCATCTACTGAGGCAGAGTACAGAGGGCTAGCCAATGCCACTCAAGAAGCCATATGGTTGAAGCTATTATATTCAGAATTGGGCCTATACACAAGGCCACCAATCATATTTGGTGATAACACAAGTTCACTTCACCTAGCAGCTAATCCAATTTATCATGCTAGGACAAAACACATAGAGGTTCATTACCACTATGTGAGGGAGAAATTACTTAGCAAGGAAATCCAATTATCATATGTGTCTACTAATATACAATGTGCAGATTTGCTTACTAAAGCTCTGGATGGAAGCAAGCTATGCAGATTTAAATCCATGATTGGATTGCAGGAAATAATTGAAGACTAGAGATGAAGACTTGAGCCAAAGTGTTTGGCTTGAGGGGGAGCTGTTGGTGCAAACAAGCCTTCACACTTGGCATTGTCTTGTACCTTGAAGACTCAACATAAAGATTGGACATAGATTGCTTAGCATTGGATATCAACCTTGAAGGTTTTACAAGAGTTTGGATTAATTCATGAAGACTTCATTTGAAGGAAGACCATAGGAACACATGCCTATGCTTAGTTACCTTTTACTTCATGTAAAAGTCAATATGACTTCATGTAATCACACCTACCTTCAAAAGTCGTGGAATTTGAAAGGTATGATTGGAGAGAATATCTCCATATGTTTAGATGAGAAATTTGAGGGAGCCTACATTTGAATTTGAAATTCAAACCTCAAGTGATACCATATAAAAGACTAAAAAAAACTCGCGGGACTCACTCACTCATTGAGCTCACTTCCCGAGGCATTTAACTTCTGTATCTGTGTGTGTGTTAGTGCTACATCTTAGCCTACACCACAACACCTCATTTAGATATGCTTGGCATGCTAATGAGCTTGTACATTTACATTAATCAATAGATATATTCATACTTCTCAACTCTGTTTTCTCTGAGTGACTACCTCCAAGTCTGTCAACTTCAACAGGGCATATCTCAAGATCTACTGAACCAAATTGGATGATTCAAAGCTCATTGGAACCAGCTCAAAGTATTCTACAACATTACAAAATTTCAAGTCATTCCATTCAGCCATTTGGGAGAAATCACGGTCGAAGCAGTCTCTGGTATTTTTCTGTGTAGATCCTAAAAAGTCGGGGGTGTCTCTGATTTTGCTAAAGATCATTCTCAGTGCATAGTTTATCAATTGAAGTGATTTAACTTGCTAATGGTAGCTTGTTAAGTTAATTTAATACTCCCAAAAGGAATTAATCCAATTGTAAGTGTGCTGGTCACACTGAGCTTAAGACTGAGCAGGTATCATTACAGGAATAGAAAGTTTTTGGACTTGTGAAGGTTCAAAATCATCTGTTTTGATTTGGTTATTACACAATCATTTTGTAAAGCACATATATAGTTTCTTGGTGTCATTTGGAAGCTCAAGGAGTCTCCTAAGCATATCTGAAGAGAGAGGAGGGCAGGTGTGAAGCAGGATTTGTAGCACCAGCTTGATCTTCTGATTGCATCCAGCCATCACTTCCAACACATAATGCTTAGAATAATGGTGGATATAGTCAGAATTTTAATTCAAGAGGTAGAGGTGGCAGAAATCAAAGAGGTAATTTCAAAGGTAGAGGTAGTAGAGTTTATTTTGGAAGAAATGCAGGTAGAGGATTCCAAAGCCAACAATACAACAATACCTACTACAATTATGCTTCAGATCAGAAGGAGGATTCAACATTGATAATGAATGCAACTTGTGAAAGGCAAAGTGAAGACCAAAGAATCTTCTACATTGACTCAGGGTGTAGCAATCACCTGAGTGGCAACATAGCTTTGATGAGTGATTTGGA
>CM035419.1:124481505-124489005 GCA_020310875.1 Ceratopteris richardii
ATGGATACATCTCACGAGATGAGGAATTGCCCTCATTCAAAACAAGAGGATTACCAACAAAGGAAGAACATGAAAAGCTCAACACATGGTGTGCAACGGATGCATTAGCAAGGCCTTATTTACTCAACTACATCTCTGATTTTTTTTGCCACATATTAGGGACTGTAAGACATCCCAAGAGACTTGGGAAAGCTTGTCATCTTATTTCTCTTCCAACACAAAGGCTAGAAAAAATCAGTTGTGGATTGAATTCACCACATTAAGGAAGCAACCTAAGCAAGCTGTTTCAGAGTTTGTGACCAGGATTAAAGATGTAGCAGATCAGTTAGCAAGCATAGGAGAAGAGATTGAAGAAGAGCAGATTGTAAGGCAAGTGATCAATGGGATCAAGGCTGATGATAAATGGGAAAGCTTCACCACTGCCATGGACCTTTATATGTACATGCAAATTCTATATCTTACAACTCTCATGGGACAATTGTTCACTCATGAAGCAAAGCTCAACAACAATGGCGACACATCCAAATGTAATAACTCTTCTGCCCTATACACTGATAAGAAGTCTAAAGATAAAGGCAAGAACAAGAAGGTGGAAGATGAAGGCACTACCTCCCAAGCCAACTATACAGGGAGAGGTAGATCATCAAGAGGAAGGGGCAGAGGAGGTAAGCAAGGTAGGGGGAGATCCTATTGTTAGTATATGATCAATGTCTACCTCTCATGATTGTATGCACATTTTGTAAGGCCCCCATTATGAGGAGAAGCCAAGCATGCATTACCCAATTGATGGGAATCCCAACTTGCATGTTGGATGAAGGTCATATTGGACCATGTAAGGTATTGTAAGGAAAGGGAGTTACTAGGGTCCCCAATTATGGGGTGCGGGGCAGCGGTGAGCAGCCCCGCCTGGGGGGTCCAAGGGGGCCTGTGGGCCCCCTGGCTGGGGGGTCCCAGGGGGCTAGCGGGCCCCCTGGTGGGGGTCCGAGGGCAGCACCCCGGTAAAGGGAATATTCCATGGAATATTCCCTCTCGGAGTCAGAAACTGGTCTAAACCATGTATGGCAATTACGCGGGCGGTGGCTGTCCACGCTCTACCGCCCATGTATAGCCATCCACGGAAGGCCACCCATGATCCTATATATACATGACTTCTGCACTACTTGAGACATCAAGTTGAGCCATCATACCTCTACCTTGTATCTCCCTATCTAGAGTTGTCTAGATCACCATTTAAGCTCTACCTTGAGAGCGGACGGGTGGACAATGCCATCATCTTTGTACTTGCTGTTAGTAGAAAATTATTGAGATTATTCTATATCTGTTATCTTCTCTGCTACTGCTCCTATGTTATATTGCGTAACTATTGTCTTACATGGTATCAGAGCCGTAAGGTTCAAATAGCTTGAGAAGTATCACTATTTTAGCCTACTAGCATACTAGAATATCAGTAGATTATTCGAGTGATTACATGATGGCTTCATCTTCGAACACTTGTCTTGGTGCTTCAGCTAATGTTAATGCTGCACCTATTCGAATTTGTCCACCTGCATTCACTGAAGGGAAGCTGGATGGATCCAACTATACACTCTGGAAGTTCAAAATTTCTACAATTTTGGACTCCTATGATTTACTTGACACTGTCATGGGACCAATGGGACTAGATCCAGAGCCTATACCAGTTGAAGATCCAGCTAATTCAAGATTGATGATTCAGCCAGATCCAGATCCTCTACGAGCTTGGAAGAGGCGGAATGTTGATGCATTATGTGCAATTATCACTAGTGTAAGTGATTCTGTGCTTACTTTAGTTCAACATACTACTAAAGCACATGAGGCTTGGGGCATATTGGCTCGACAATATGAGACCAAGAACCACACTAGGATACAAAATTTAGAAAATCAGTTGGCAAATGAAAAGCATTATGATTCTGAAAAGGCTGAAGATTTTATCAAACGGATAAAACATCTTCAAGACCAATTGACTGCAGTTGTTGTTATAACACCAAAAGAGCTGGCTCAAAGATGTGTACATGTTCTTCCGGCAAAGTATGATGGATTAGTAACGGCCCTTAACACTCAGGTAAGACCAACTCCCCTCACATTTGAAGAGTTTTGTGCTATGCTTTTAGAAGAAGAGATGTGGTTGAGGAATCGGCAAAGCACAAGTGATGCTGCATTTGCAGCAAATGCAAAAGGTAAAGGCTCTTCTGATGTATCAAAGAAGAAGCCAAAGAAGAAAAAGTTCACAGGAAGTTGCTTCTATTGTGAAAAGAAAGGCCATGCCATCAAAGATTGCAGGAAGAAGCAAGATGATGAACGGAATGGGACTGTAAAATCATCATGGAAGAACAAAGAGTTTGCAAACAACACAGAGCTGGAACTTTGGGTAGCTATTGAAGAGTTATGTTCATCTGCTCAAGCTCATGTTGATGAACCATGGATTTTAGATAGTGGAGCTTCTCACCATATGACCTGTAAAAAGGATTGGTATAGTTCCCTAGTGCCTCTGCGGGAATCCATCAATGTAGTGGTGGGAAATGACTCCAAGTGTCCAGCCGAAGGAATTGGAACCATCTCTTTTATCACTTCTCTAGGTGTTGAGAAAAAGTTATCCGATGTTCTCTATGTACCTACACTCAAAAGAAATTTGTTGTCAGTTTCTGCAATAATAGATCGTGGACTTGAAGTTCACTTCAATAAGAGTGGTGCAGAAATCATGGATTCATCAGGTAATTTTGTAGGTAAAGGGATACGGCGGGATAACTTGTATGAGTTAAGTGCTTTAGCTGCTACAGAAGATAGATGTAAGCAGGTTATGGCACCAACGATTTGGGCATCTCGGATTTGCAGTTTTGAAGGAGATGCAAAGAATAGGGATGGTTGATCATTTACCTGCATTTTCAGAGTTGCAGGAACCTTGTGAAGCTTGTATGATGGGCAAGCAACAACGAAAGGCATTTCCAAGACAGACCAGCAATCGATCTCAAGCTCCTCTAGAGTTGGTACATGCTGATCTCTGCGGTAAAATGTCTACACCTGCTTTAGGAGGATCTTTCTACTTTTTGCTGTTAGTCGACGATTATAGTAGAAAGATGTGGGTTTATTTCATTCGAGAGAAGGCTGATGCTTTTGAAAAATTTAAAACGTGGCATAAGTATGTAGAAAATGAATCAAGAAGGAAACTGAAGAAATTTAGAACAGATAGAGGAGGTGAATTCTTGTCAACAGAATTCAACAATTACTGTAAGGAGCATGTGAAAAGGCAACTTACCACAGCTCATACACCTCAAACAAATGGCGTTGTTGAGCGCAAGAACAGGACAGTAGTTGAAATGGCTCGTTGTATGTTAAAGGTTCAAGACATGTCTGATTCATTCTGGGCAGAAGCAATCAATACAGCGCAAATGAAACTTCTTCAACATATCCTGTATGTACTTTTTCTGAGTAATGTATATTCCTGAGTTAGTATAGACTAACTCAAGCCCAAGAAAATACTTTAGTAGACCAAGATCATTGATCTTGAACTCCTTCATCATCTGGCTTTTGATTTGTCTGATTCCATTAACATCATTACCTGTAAGTATGATGTCATCAACATAAACACAAAGGTATATTACCTCTGAATTACTTCTCTTGATGAATAGAGAAGTATCTGCCTTGATCATGACAAAACCTTGGTCTTGGAGGTATGTAATTAACCTATAGTTCCATGCCCTAGGTGCCTGCTTCAATCCATATAAAGCCTTTTTCAATTTGCAAACATATGTTACCTTCTTAGGGTCCTCATAGCCAAGAGGTTGTGACATATATACCTCCTCTGAAATCCATCCATTCAAGAAAGCATTCTTGACATCCATTTGGTACATGTTCCAATTTTTTGATGCAGCCACACTTACCAACACTCTGATTGTTGGCATCTTGGCCACAAGTGAGAATGTCTCTTCATAGTCAATGCCTTGGGTTTGTGCAAAACCCTTGGATACCAATCTGGCTTTGTACCTGTTAATTGACCCATCAGAATTTCTTTTGAGTTTATAGATCCATCTAGATCCTATTACCTTCATGGATTGCTTCCTTGGTACTAGCTCCCATGTGTCACTTTCCTTGAGTGCTTTAATCTCCTCATTCATAGATTCTTTCCATTCTGTCTTGGTCATGGCTTCTTCATATGATCCTAGTTCTTCAATTGACAAATCTTTGGCAAGATAAACAGAGTGTTTAGTAACAAGAGATGTATCATACCCATATCTGATAGGTTTTTTGCTCTCTCTTTGTGACCTTCTGATTGATTGAGTTGAAGATTCAGGTATGTCTTCAAGTTTCTTCATCTTCATTTTGCCCTTGGACTTCCATGCCTTGAACTCTTCAAGGTTGATAAAATCTTCATCATCTGAATTTGAGTCTTCATTCTGAGTAGGTTCCTCCTTTGCAAGAATTGGAAACTCCTCTTCCAAATCATAGGGTAGTTTAACCTTCTTGCATTCATTCTCATACCAAGAATCATTTTCATCAAAGACAACATCTCTACTCACCATGAATCCCTTATTTGAAGGGTTGTAGAACCTGTATCCTTTTTTATTCAAATCATATCCAATAAAGATGCACTTCTCAGCCTTAGGATCTAGCTTACCTCTTATCTGAGAAGGAATGTGTACATATGCTACACCATCCAAATATCCTGCAATGGTCTAGTGAGGGTCTCTTACCATGCCATGCTTCATAGGGTGTCATCCCATCAAGGGACTTAGATGGTAACCTGTTTATGAGATAAGTGGCAGTAGAAACACTTTCTGCCCATAGATAGTTAGGTAACTTTTTTTTATTCAACATAGACCTAGCTGTCTCAACAATCAACCTATTTCTTCTCTCAGCTACCCCATTATGTTCAGGAGTATACCTTGTGGTGATTTCTCTTTTAATACCCCTGTCTTGCAAGAAGTTTTCAAACTCATTTGAGAAGTACTCACCTCCTCCATCTGACCTTAGCCTCTTCAAATTCTTCCCTGTCTGATTCTCAACAAGTGCAAGATATTTTTTAAAGCAATTAAACACCTCATCCTTGTGCTTCATGAAGTACAATACAGTCCACCTGCTATAATCATCAATAAAAGATACATAGTACCTTGATCCTGAGATTGAGGGGTCTTTGCTTGGTCCCCATACATCTGTGTGAACAAGTTCTAGGTAGTCTTCATGCATGTAGCCTTTCCTTGAGAAGGGTAACCTGTGAGACTTCCCAAATTGACAAGCACTACATTTATATATCATGTGTTGTTTGGAGACATTGGGTATTCCAATTACACATTAATCCCTGCATATCTGCCTCAAGGTTCTTTCTCCTACATGCCCTAATCTTTTGTGCCAAATCTCAAGTTCTGAAAGTGTTTGATCCTTATAACTGTATAATGCAATATTCTTTGTGTCTTCTAGCTCAAAAGTGAAAAGTCTACATGATTTTTCTCCTTTAGCTATCCTCTTGAACCCATGCCTTGGATCCTCCACAAATGCTCCAAATTGAGTGAATCTAACCTACAAACCTTTCTCCATAATCTGTCCAACACTCATCAAATTTTTGGTAATGGTGGGTACATAAAGTACCCTACTCAACAAGTTCTGATTTCCATCAAAAGTCTTAACATTTCCAACTTTAACTACTGAGTTCTTGGTGTCATCACATGTTTGAACTTGATGCTTACCTTTTGGTTCCTCAAGATCAGAGAGCAGTGCTACATTACTAGCCACATGATTTGAGCATCCTGAGTCAATGTAGAATAGGTGGTCATCATTTGTACCTGATTTTGAAGTCATGTTCATGATGAGAAGAGAATCATCCTGCTCTTCTGTATCGTTGTTGTAGTCCTTTCTGGATTTGAATCCTCCTTGGTAATTGCCATTGTCGTTATTGTTGTAATTGTTGTTGTAGTTGTTGTTGTGCCTTGCTGATGGTTGAATCTACCTCTTGACTGTGAGTATCCACCTCTTTGGTATCCTCTTCCTCTCTAATTCTTGTAATTCCTGAAATACTCATCTGTAGTATGATTTGATAAACTACAAATGTTGCATGGTGAGGAGTTATAGGTGTAAGACAATAGTTACACAATATAACACAGGAGCAGTAGCAGAGAAGATAACAGATATAGAATAATCTCAACAATTTTCTACTAACAGCAAGTACAAAGATGATGGTGTTGTCCACCCGTGCGCTCTCAAGGTAGAGCTTAAATGGTGATCTAGACAACTCTAGATAGGGAGATACAAGGTAGAGGTATGCTGGCTCAACTCGATGTCTCAGGTAGTATATATATAGACAACTCTAGAAAACTCTAGATAGGGAGATACAAGGTAGAGGTATGCTGGCTCAACTCGATGTATATATAGGATCATGGGTGGCCTTCCATGGGCGGTAGAGCGTGGGCGACCACTGCCCACGTAATTGCCATACACGGCTTAGACTAGTTGAACTGACCTAACAAATATTAATGATTTCTGACTCCGAGAGGGAATATTCCATGGAATATTCCCTTTACCGTCGTGCCTTACAATACCTTACATGGTCCAATATGACCTTCATCCAACATGCAAGTTGGGATTCCCATCAATTGGGTAATGCATGCTTGGCTTCTCCTCATAATGGGGGCCTTACAAAATGTGCATATAATCATGAGAGGTAGACATTGATCATATACTAACACCCCCCCTCAATGTTTACCAATGATAAATCAAGTAGGTCTTGGTCCTATGCCCATCTGTTGAAGATGCTTGTTGAGCTGCTCTCTTCCAAGTGCTTTAGTGAATATGTCAGCACAATTTGCCTCTGTTGGGCAGTATTCTAGCTCCACAATTTCATCTTCAATTAGCTCACAAATGTAATGGTACTGTACTTCTATGTGCTTGGTGCGAGCATGAAATACTGGGTTCTTTGCAATAGCCATACAACTTTGATTATCACACTTGAGTACAGTCGCCATATTTGATTGAAAGCCTAGATTTGCAAGAATTCTCCTTAACCAGACTGCCTCACAAGAAGCAAAACAAGCTGCTTTGTACTCTGCTTCAGTGGAGGAGAGTGCGAGAGTTGGTTGCTTCCTACTTACCCAAGAAAATATTCTTGAACCAAGTGAGAAACAATATCCAGAAACTGATTTTCTAAAATCACAATCTCCAGCCCAATCTGAATCACAATATCCTTGAAGTGTATCACTTGTGGTAGACAAAATACCGAAATCCAAGGTTCCTAGCATTCCAGCATTCCAGTGACTCTCCTTAGGTTTGTTGGAAAACCTGCTTAATACTCCAACAGCATAGCAAATGTCTGGTCTAGTGTTGCACAGAAAAATAAGACTTCCAACGAGCTTCCTATACTTCTTAGCATCTACATCAGGCATGTTATCATCCATAGATAGCTTATGATTTACCTCCATAGGTGTGCTAGTTGGTTTGCAGTCCATCATTCCAAATGCCTTGAGAATTTCTTTGGCATATTTTTGTTGTGAGATGAAA